>JAJPUD010004960.1:0-31011 GCA_023553655.1 Myrmecobius fasciatus | reverse complement strand
ATATGTTATACAAATAAAAAGCTTTAACAAAAAAAAAAATAAATAAATAAATGAACTTACTACAATAAAAAAAAAAAAGAAAGAACCCATATGTACAAAAATATTTCTGGCAAATATTTTTTGTTATAGCAAAGAGTTGGAAATGAAAGGAGTGTCCATTAATTGGAGAATGGGACAACAAATTATAATGGATTATTATAGCCCTATAAGAAATGACAAAGAGGATGGACTAAAAGAAACTTGTAAAAAGTTCTATGAACTGATATAGTCAAGTGAGTGGAAACAGAACAATACAGCAATATTGTAAAGATGAACAGTTTTGAAAGACAAAACTCTGATCAAAACAATTACTGATCATGAATGTAGAAGTTTAATGATGAAACATGCTACCTACCTCCTCACACAGCTACAACACCTTATCAAATGGGAAGAAAAGTCCTTTATATACTAGCCCTCTCCTGTCTACTAAGTATAAAATGTATAGAATATAAATGGCAGATACATTTACTTTCCAAGTCCCTCTTAATTCTAATGTCTTTCCTTCCTTAATTATTTCTTAGTTGTCCTTTATATAGTTTGATATCTTCCCTATTAGATAGTAAGCTCCATGAAGGCAGGACTATCTTTTGCCTCTTTTTTTATCCCCAGTGCTTAGCCTGACACATAATTGGCTGTTTATTGTCTTTTGTGTTTGAAAAGGACTAAAAATGACATCCTTATATCAAAGTCAATATACAATGCAGCCAATTGTGGCTGATCAGACCAAGAAAAGCTCAAAATGCTCTACTATGGGTAAGACACAAATAATCTTTTTGAACATTTGGAGCAGAGATGTCTTCAAATTTGTGCATCTAGTGTTTGTTTGAGCTACTGCAATTCTGCTTTGCTCCTAGACTCATTGTACTTAGCACAGTGTCTGGAACATAGTAATAAATATTGATTCATTGCACTAAAGGTGCAGAGTGACATATATATTTTAATACATAGACAATATATGAATTTGTTTTGCAAAACTAGGCTTGCAGGGACAGTCTCTCTCTCTTCCTCTCTTCCTTTTTCCCTTCCTCTCTTCCCCTCCTTCTCTCTCTCTCTCTCTCTCTCTCTCTCTCTCTCTCTCTCTCTCTCTCTCTCTCTCTCTCTCTTTCTCTTTGCCAATTGGGGGATAGTTGGGGACTGATAGTGACACCCCCTCAAAATGAAAGAAACTTAAATGCATAACGGTATAATGAGACCTTCAAAATACAGCAGAGGATATGAAGAAGTTCAAGATGAGACAGAGAAGCAGGTTATTTTGAAATTAGTATGTGAATTGTAATTTAGCTTAAAAAATATCATACATAACAGAATTTCACAGTTTCATATATAATCCTCTTTCTGTTCTTTGTTCTGGTCATGTCTATTGTGACAGGTCAAATTTTCAGTAACAAACAAAATGTAAGTCTACATTATAAAATTAAAACAATTTTCAATACTACCAGTTAGTTGCACTTACTACATGAACTAATATATTGTGAAATCTAAATCTGCCATTTTCTTCAATAATACAAAGCACATTTTTGTACCTAAGTCTACATTTTAAAAGTCAGAATAAAAATCATTTAAAACTTTAAAAATGTTTTATCTTGTTTACACTTAAATATTATGTTTTTACAATTAATAAATTGTCTTAAGAGAGCCTGTTATGAACACTTAATTTTCATTGAGCAGTTTCCTTGAGAATGTGACCAAGTGTCAGTGTATAGTTCCTGCTTGATGTTGCATATAATTTTTAGGATATTCTGAATGGCATGTGCTAATTATTTAGCACAATAGCTAATCTTATGGAGCTGAAAGACTAACAGAAGGGGTATAATTACTTATAATAGAAATGTCTAGTTTTTGTTCAAACCAAAGTGTGTGAGATGGGGGGAAAATTAACACCATTTTTTGAACACTGAAATAGTTAATATTTTCAGGACTTTGTTACTAGTAACACTGAAAGACTAACCATATGTCCTAGACTTCCAAGGCAAACACTACAGCTAAGTGAAATTTACAGCAGTTACTAAAGAACGTGTTCAGACTTTATTTCCACCAGCAGATGAAAAGCCTTCTTAATTTGGGTCCTTGCATGATAACCCCATTCTACCATGACTATTTTGTGCCACTTGTATTCCACAAAATCACAGACTTATTGAGATAACAAAATAAAATGAACTAAGTATGCACAAATTAGCATACAGTAGATGCTCCATAATAACTAATAGTATAACTTGTTATCATAATAACTTTGGGAGGAGGATCAAAAAACTTATTATTGCCTTAATAGTGTTAGTTATATCAGTTAATAATAATATCTAGCACTTCAATATTTGTAGGGTGTTTTATATATGTTAATTTACTGGATCATCAAAACAACCCTGTGAGGTAGATGTTATTATTGTTACTACTCTTTTAAATTTAAGGAAATTGAAGGACAGACAAATGAAGTGATTTTCCCATTTCTATTTGTCTCATGACCTGCATATGACTAAGATAGAATTTGAATTCTTCTAGAATCCAAGTCTTACAATCACTACAAACACTATACTATCCAGTGTTTCCTAAATGAGTTTGTATTTCTAAGTCATAGAATTTTAGTTCTACAAAGGACCTTTAAGATTATTTAATACAATTCTCTCACTTTATAATTGAAGAAATGAGGGTCATTAGAAGTAAAAAATGATTTGTCCATCATCACAGACATATAGTATCAACACTAGGAATAGAATCCAGGCTTGATGAGTTTTAGTTCAGGGTTCTTTTTACCTTTAATATATACACACCAGTTTACCTGCCTATAGAAGATAGACATCCCTCATAAAAACAATACATAGTTTGATCTAAGATCTATATAACAACAAGTCACTATGCAATCAAGCTCAAAAGGCAATTAAGCTGGTATCTAATCCAAAATGCTCAGATGAAAAAGTCTGAGTGACACTGTTAATTCTAAGATTCAAATTGCCAAATTGCCAATATTGGTCATAGATATTTACTGTTAAAGATCATTATCTGAACTTAATGCAAAAATAAATTTATCTACCTTGCACAGCAATTAATAAAATATATTTGTTCCTACTGTTTTCTTTTTCAGGAAAGAATACCCTTTTCCCCAAAATCCATTTTTCAAGACTTCTATTTTTCTTCCTTTCTCTACTGGGAAACCTTTCCAATGTGTCAATCCACAAATATCTCTTTCTTCTCTGGTTTTACTTATTAACTACATTGACCAAAAAGCATGTTATATTTTATCCTATTCTCTAATTATTGATTTCACATAATTTAGCATTTGGTATTTATCATTTGTAAAATGTATTGGATTATATGATCTCTCAAGTCCCCTTCAGCTCTAATATTTGATGATTCTGTGATTTCTGTGGATCCATAAAGCTCAGCTATATTAGGGTTTATTCTAAAGAGGAAAGAGTCTTGTACTAGAAATCAACTGTTCTGTATTCTAGTACCAGTTCCAGAGTTTTCTTATCCACATATCTATGACTAACTTATTCAACTTCTCTAGCCTTAAGTTTTCCCATCAATGAAATGATAGCTGGACTACATTTTACGAAAAGTTCCTATCAGTTCTAATCTACATCATTAAATTTTATCTCATCCATTATAAGGTATGGATATGAATCATATCTCCCCTTTACCCTACATAAGCTACTTCAGTTCAGGGATGATGTTTTGTAGTTTTCCCCTCACAATACTTAACATACTGCTAAACATTTGAAGATCTTAATAAATACTTGACAGTTTCCTAATTTAATTGACAAACAAGAATTTGGAATAAAGAGAGTAAAAGTTCTAGAGATGGAAATGGATTAGAGAAGAAGCACAAAAGCCAATTCAATCATGAGGGACTTGGTGCTCCTTTATAGGTATACTTGTTTCTCCTTCCTCATCCTCTTGTTTATTTTCCAGGCATTTCACGGGGAAAGGATTTAAAATTCAATTGGCTTATATTCCATATTCACCATCTTACCATAAAGAGTTTTCATCCTGGAAAGCAAATAAAATCATAGGTTAAAAGGTAGAATTTGTAGAATGTAATTATCTACATACCATTGGAATAGCTAGATTTTTAAAAAGTAAATAATCAATATGTTCTCATTTCTTTTGTATTTCCCTTAGCACTCAACCCAGATTTTTTTTCATGCAATGGAGAACCTTAATAAATAGTTGTTGAATGAATGAAATTCCCATTTGACAGTGACATTGGAAAGTTTGCACACGATTCTTGATGATGTGCAAATCCGTTTCTTGTTATCTACCTTGTGTATAGACTTCTGCAATCCAAACATTTCTCAGAGCAGAAGGAAAGATTCCTTATACTAAAAAAAAAAGAAGAATATATATCATAATCAATAATACCTTTCACATACTATTCACAAAATATATGCTTGCTGAAGTGATTGATCCATTACTAGTTGGTTATTGAATTCTATATGAAGCACATACAAGAGAGGTTCCTTTTCTTCCCTTAGGTTACATCCAAATCCTCAAACTATATGTATTTTTTGTTCAATAATATTAATTTACTTTGATTTTCTTCTTTATTTGTTTAACAAAACCTAAAAAAATAATTATTAAAGTAAAAAATTTTAGAACTTAAAGGAAACAGACTCAGAAAATCATAAAATATGAATTGAAAGAGATTTAGAAATCACCACTTTAGCTTCCACAATCTAACTCCAAACTTATTTTTCAACCTCTATTCACTAAATTTCCTTTGTGCAAAGTGTTTTACTCATGATGCACTGCTTGCTGTTACCAAGGCTTTTCCTGATCTCTCCTACCTCCTCCTCCCTGACCAATACTTGTAAAAGATTTTATTTACCCATTTAGAAGATATTGCTAAAAGGTCCCAGTGCTATATTGTCTATGATTCTACTGCTCATTCCCTCTTTCCTTAAATGTTAGGCCAATCTATGTGTCCCTTTCCATACATGTATTCATAATATAAGTTAGAAAATGATACTTTAAATGCATTATCATATTATTAAACTGTAAGCTTTTTAAAGTTAAGGCTTCTGACAGATCTAAAATTGCTAAGCATTCCCATAGCTCCAAACTAAGTCAGCACTAGGGTGGGGGAAAAAAAAGTGAAGAAAGGTAGAATCATAGAATTTGAAATTGAGGGGGAAGAAATGTCTTTGATTTACTGCTAAAGAAATCAGGACCCAGAAAGGAGAAATGATTTAACCTAAGTACATATTTAATTAATAGTAGAACTGAGACTAAAACTCAGATATAAGGCACATCTTAGACCCAAATACTTTTGAACAGTCTTAAGCATGAATGACTTTATACAGGCAGATATGAAAAGTTATTTGCTGGAAAATTCATCTCAAAATTGAAAAGATGGATGCTTTTGTCTGTAATGGAGGAATCTCTTTGCTTGACTCTCTCTTTCACAAAACATCTTCACTGATCTAGCATGCATTTATTATTCCTCTACTATCTATAGAACACTGATAGGCACTATCAGGGGTCATACAGTTTCACTGCCTCTTACTCTGCTGAAATGTAAACACAATTAATTAAAAATGCAAGATTGCAGGCTATTACCCCCCCAAAAAGTGCTTTGTGAGCTAAAAAAGAAAAATCATAATTGAGGAGAGGATCAAGAAAGGCTTCCTGACAGAGGAAGTTTCCTCAATCTCTCTTATTTGATTTTTAAAGTTCTATGAATTCTTTTGGTGCAGGTGACCATTTGACTTTACTCTTTGGGGTAGAAGAGGGTTTTTTATTTCAGTTCCATCTCTGAAGATGAATCCAGGTCTTCACTATTCCCGTAGTAACATTCTATGGTTGGGTTCTTTCTCCTTTGCCTGCTCATTTTGTAACAGATTGTTGGTGTAATCATTTCTGGAGAATGATGGAATGGTGCCTCTGGTCTCAGATCCTTCAGTTCTCCACTCTGGCCTGAAATACAAAACCAAGAATTCCACCCTCCTGGAGGTCCCTACAATCAGCAGCATTCCTGCCTCACTGCTTCTTGCACTCGCCTGGCATTTGCTAGTTCCTTCTGGCTCCAGGCCTCCTTTTGGCAGCAAAGCTAAGCCTGGCATTCCTTATCAGCAGATTCTTTCAGTCCTCCATGATTCAGACACCTGATTGCCAACACTGTCTAAAAGATAAAAGTTCCTGTGTCTAAGGCTAAGCTACCTCTCAATCCATTTGCTATTTCAGTGGAACTACCCTGAATGTGTTTACACTTCACAGGAGCCAACTTCTTATTTGTTAACTGCTCTATGTTGGACCTGAAGTGCAATTGGTCTTGTTTGTGGGAGAAATCTGGAGAGCCTAGAATTTTCTGGTCTATTCTCTCATTTTTCTAGATTCCTTTCTGGAGCAAGCTTCAACAAAAAAGAATTTAAGGAGCTTTCTAGGACTCAATAATAAATAGTGTGAGCCCCATAAGTGTTCTTTCCCCCTATTTTTCAAGAACAAAGAGTAGCTCTGATTAATTGGAATTTAGAGTGTGCACAATGGAGTACAAATGAGTGAAGCCTGGAAAGATAAGGTGACACCAAAGGCTGGTGATTTTTATATGTCAGGACAAAGCGCTTCAACTTTCCTCATTAGGCAAAAACAAACAAATCTCTGGAATCTGAGTCCTTGTATTCTATTGTGAAATATACTATATATAAATATAAAATATAGACAAGATAAAGATTATTTTGGATGGGATAATAGATATATCAGTGTCTAAGGTAAAATCAAGAAAGCTCTCATGCTGGAGGTGGAAATTAAACTAAGCTTTGAAGAAAAGTAGGTATTCTAAGAGGGCAGAAGGAAATTCTTTACAAGCAGAGAAATGGGAGGTATAGTATTTTACGTTAACACTAACAAGCTTGTCTCCATTCCCTATCATAGTGCCAGCAAATAAGAAAATGCAGGAAATTAATTAAGATAAGGACATTCTAAGTTAAGGAAGCAAAACAGAAGTTTCTAAAGTATAGAAACTGTGCTTCACTGTTTCTCAGCAACAAGTACAGAACCTGGCACATAGTAGGCACTTTATAAATTGCTTGAGACTATAACATTCTAGGTTCCAGAAGCATCACAGAGAACAGAAACCATGTCCTACCCTCCTCTGGATTTCCTTCATGTACTAATGGGTCCTAAACATAGTAAGTGTACAATATTTTTTTGGACTACACTAAAAGACACAAAATTAAGAAAGCTTGACCTAAATGCAAAATGATGAGATATTCTTTGTAATCCCCTTTTACTATATGAATAAAAATAACCTCCAAAATATAAATAACAATAACAACTTTACTAAGTAGGTAATAGGTAATAAATGAAGGGATTTGAATGGAAGTGAAATGACAAATACATGTAAAAGAAAGATTGCTCTTCTTTCCCATATCACTTCCTGATTATCATTTCCCAATTATGCCACCTGTATTCATTGTATTTACATTTCTTTCCCACTAGGAAACATGTATTGCTCCATGGAAACCACCTAGGGCTCTGGAAGGTGAGCATTTGCTTCATCTTGCCCATAACTAAACCTTCTTCTCACTTCCCCAATACTAAAATAAACTGTCCTGTTCACAGCTCTTATTCTCCTGGCTTTTCTTGCTTCCTTTTCTGTGCTATTTTACACACATTAGAATGTAAGCTCCTGGGGCAGCTAGGTGGTGCAGTGGATAGAGCACCAGCCCTGAAGTCAGGAGGACCTGAGTTCAAATCTGATCTAAGACACTTAACATTCCCTAGCTATGTGACCTTGAGCAAGTCACTTAACCTCAATTGCCTCAGCAAAAAGCAAAAAAAAAAGAAAGAATGTAAGCTCCTTGAGGGCAGGGACTATCTTCCTTGCTTGTATTTTTGTTCCCAGAATTTAACAATAGTCAATAGCAACAGTAAATGCTTGACTTATCTCTGGATATTAACTTTTAAAGGATAGCATAATCATTAAAAAAAGTATTTATCATAAAATTAAATACACAACTTTCATATTCTGTAAAATGTAATGATAAATATGAAATATGTTTGCCTATTTTGCCAAACATGGAGGGTTGTTTATAATGTTTCCTTGTTTCATGTGCCAATAATATAAATAAGCTTGTTTTGTTAAGAAGGCATCTAAACTAGCATGTTCATTTCCAAATAACCTTAACATTTATAATAGTACCAAAGTAATGTCAACATTATTTACAGATTAGGAAAAATAATATAAGACTTGAACAAACTTGTTATTGGACCCTAACAAGTTTTCTAATCACAGAAATGTTTATTGTAGTACAATCAGCACACATATATTACTGTTTCCTTTAAAGAACAAATAAGTTTTAACCATCCTCAATCTTGTCAAAATATCTTTTTTTTTTTAAATCAGGATAGAAATATTCACTTGTTTTTAGTAAAACAGTAAGTTATTCATAGAGTTTAATCTTTTTTTGTACATTATAGTATAGTGTAGTATACCATAGTGCATTATAAGCTTTCTAAAGGCAAATAAAACATTATATTAAATGGGGCAGCTAGATGGCCCAGTGGATAGGGCCCCAGCCTTGAAGTCAGGAAGACCTGAGTTCAAATGTGATCTCAAACACTTAACACTTCTTAGCTGTGTGACCCTGGGCAAGTCACTTAACCCCAATTGCCTCACCAAAAAAAAAAAAAAAAAAAAAGTTATACTAAATACAAGCTGTCAGGCATTTCAGTGCTCTACAAAGTCTTAAAAATGAGACTTCTTGTCTATGCTCTTTTTTTTTGTGAAACAGCTACTTTATTTAGCATCACATTAAAATTAGGATTTCTTGATTGACTTGGTAGAAAATAGTGGCAAGAACACAAAGCTACTGCATATCTAATAAGTAAATTACACAATGGCAATGCTAAAAAAACAAAAAAACAAAGAAAAAAGAAAAACCTCAGAATTGAACCTATTTAAGTTGTCATTTTGCATAAATCTTTCTTTAACATACATAGCATGATTAAAAAGAGTACTAGCCTTGTAGCTAGATGATATGGGTTCAAGTCTTGCTTCCAAAACAAACATGCCATAAGAACTTTCACAAGTCAGTTAATGATCCTTTGTATTCAACTATACAACAATAATAATATGCCATCACCTTCCTCACAGAGTTACAAAGCCAAAAGCTCTTGAAAAAAAAACATTTAAAGTAAAGAATTCCAGCAATTCCAGCCTTAGTGGTCATGATTTCCTCCATTACTTCAAAACAGAAAGAAACATAGCAAATAAAGTAAAAGAACAACAATAGACAAATGGAAATGAAAGAAAATCTTACAAATAAAATCCCAAATTGGGGAGGGGGGAGAGGGAAAGGAAACAGTAGTTAGGCTGAAGAAATAAAAAGTAAAAATCATAATGCAATAAAATTGTACCTTGAGAGAAAAATCTTTGAAAATAAATCTATCTCTAAGAGCAGAACAAACTGGCAGAACTTGAATACTAGAAAAATAAAACCAATTAAGTGGAAGGGATGGAAGAAACCAAGAACAATTACTAGAAGAACTAAAGGAAGCAAAACCAACACTGAAAGAAGAATTTGGGGGGGAAAAAAGAATTTATTACTTTGAACACAAGTTAGCAAATTTTTAAATGGCAGTGTATACTTTTAAAAAAGAGAATGGAAGACAAAGAATTAAAACAATCAATGGCACAACAAAAAATATCAGATGACAGAGATAACAAAATTAAAGAACAGATCAAGTCACCACAAACCAAAGAAAATTACCTTTAAACTCAGCTTGGTCATGCGCTTCTAAGAAAGACAAAATGAAACAAAAAGCCTGATTATTATGTATTGCAAAAAATCACAGTAAAAATTCTCAGGAGCATTAGAATTTAAGGACAAAATGAAAATTGAAATAATTGAAATAAGGATACCAAGACAGGTGCACTCTAAATTTAACTTACCTAAAAGTATAGTCAGCTACCTTTAGAGTTTTCAAGACAAAAGAATAAATCTTGCAAAAATCAGAAGCAAATCATAAGCCAAAAAAAATTATAGTCTTTATTTATATAGGCAGCTTTAACTGTATGATTCCTAAAGTGTTTTCCATCTCTAAGTTTGATGATCCTATAATTTCAGACAAGATAACAGTAAAAATAAATAAATAAATATAATAAAGAAAGGCAAACAAGCAAGCTATATCATGTTTAAAGGCATCAGAAATGAGAAAAAATAGAAAAACTAAATATATACATATATATCAAGCAATATAAATATATGTATATTTATGAGCACTTACATATACGTGCACAAGGTGACATAGTATATAAAGAAAACGCTAAATGAATTGCCAAAGATATAGAAGTAAAAATGATGATTGTTAGTAACTTCAATATATTTATTTAGACTCGGTCAAATACAAGAGAAAAATAAAGATAAAAGATATATACAGATTTGAAGAAAAAGTTGAAAATACTGGATATTTTAGATTTTTATGAGCACTAACTAGCAATCTTAAGGCATATATTTACTTTTTGACATAGCAAAGGACTTTTGTGTTAGAGGATAAAGCATCATCGCTAAATAAATATGAGAAAATATTAAATGTATCCTTTATAGACTAAACAGAAAATTATTATATTTATGGGAAATATGAGGAAAAAATAGATAAAATTCTACTGTACAGTAAAGGAATCAAAGAAATCATAAAAAATAAGTAATTGTATTTGAATTGGTAATAATAAAACATTAACAAATTTATGGAATTCAGCTAAAGGAGTCCTCAAGGGAAATTTTATATCCCTGAATAATTATGTACTAACAAAAGTGAGAAATAGTGGATCAGTGAATCATGTATACAAAAAAATTAAGATCTAGGAAAATGATAGATGAATCAAGATAGATCAAACAAGCACAACTCTAAGTTTTTCACTTTGAACAGGTTGTGTTTGTATCAAGAATAAAAGGATGGTTCAACTTTAGAGAAATTATTAGCTTGATTACTACACTAATAAAATCATAAAGAAAAATTGCATTAATTTATCAATGCACAGAAATCTTATAAAATGCAATGCATATCCAGATAAAAACATCGCATAGTATTATATATTAGATAATACTATATATTAGATCCTATAAAACATCTCATTTCTTACCTCACTGTCCTACCCTGGGATTTCTCTGATGTTTCCACTATACCTTCACATTGAGTGCTTTCTTATCTCTTTTCCCACCTTATTCCCACCCTAGGTTTTCAGCTTTTTTTTTTTTGTATTTTGTCCTATCTAATTAGATTTAAGCCCCTTGAGAGCAAGGTTTGTCTTCTTTTTACATATTGGTATCCCCAGGGATTAGCTCAGTGCCTAGCACATAGTAGATGTTTAATAAATGTCTACTAAATGACTGCATAATGATAAAAAAAATTTATTTGAGTATAATTAAAATCGTCTTTCTAAAACTAAGAGCTTCCATTATTTGTAATGGAGAAACACTAAAAGCTTTCACAATAAAATCAAAAAATTAACAAGGATAATGACTTTTTTTTAAATTTTGTATTGAAAGGCTAACTGAAAAAAAGAAAAGAAAAATATAACAATGAAAGTATATGCAAAAGAGAGGGAAAATCACTTCTATTTTCAGAGATAATAATGGTTTATTTTAAAAATCCAAGTTGAGGGGCAGCTAGATGGTGCAGTGGATAGAGCACCAGTCCTGAAGTCAGAAGGATCTAAGTTCAAACCTGATCTCAGACAATTAACACTTCCTAGCTACCTGGGCAAGTCACTAAACTCCAATTGCTTCAGCAAAAAAAAAGAAGAAAAAAAAATCCAAGTTGATACAGAACAAAAAATAAAAAGGTAATGAATTACTTCAACAAAGTAATAAAATATAGAAATGGATACATAATAATCATTAGTTTTTTTCTACAAATCACTAACAAATTCCAGGAAGAGAATATAAGAGTTATTCCATTTAAAATAACAAGGAAATGTAGATAATATTTGGAAACTATCGTATCAATGCATTCACAAGACTTACATAAATATAACTGCAAAACAAATTTTACAGGCATGAGGAAAAACCTAAATAATTGGAAAGACACCCAATGTTCATGACTAGGCTGTGTCAATGAAGTAAAAAATGATGTCCATACCAACTCTAATATTTTGATGCTTATTGCATCAAATTACCAAATGTGCTAAGTTACCAAAAAATAAACTTTAAGGAGTATATGTTCTACCTGAGGAGAATACAGCCCAAATAAATACTATACAAATTAGATAATTAAGTCAGAATTAAGCATGTGTAATTTAAGAAAATACTTTGTGGAATAAAAGTAAAAATATCATGGAATGTAATTATTTTAATAGTGGAATGGGGGGAATATTTGGTTCTTTGCTCCCAAGTTGAGCTGATGTAGTGACAGCATGTGATTTCAAGATGATGATAAGCTGTTAACATCCCAGAACATATTTAGATAATAAGGTGTTAAGCTAAGTGTAAAGTCATGTTTATATCCTGTCATCCTTTTATGAAGTGTGAATATTTTTTTATGAAGTATGAATACCTTTTTCTGATAACACCAAAAGGGAGGAAGAACAGAGGAACAGAAAAAAAAGGCCCCTTACTTTCAGGACAAACACCATGGATAAAATTAACTTTGGTGTAATGTAGGTTGAGTTGCTTGTGAAGAACCTCAATGGATTCCTCTTTTTTCCCCAGTCTTGGTATTGTTATCATGAATACTCATCTACAAAAAAATACATTGTCCAGCAGTGATAGATTTAGATTGAGAAAATACAATTGAGGGAGACATAATCTCCAGGCATGGATACAGAAAAGCAATTACCATAATTCTGACAAAGTTGCTTCAAGGAATGATCCTATCAGCAGAAATAATACCTAGACCTATCAATTGAATTAAACTTCAAAGAAGACTCAACAAAAAAGAAGGGTCATTAGGGACCTGCAGTATTAGTAGAAAAAGGAACCTTTGCCACCTGCATACCCTACACATATGCATGACTGCCAGTGAAGTCTGCATTCTCTTTCCATAGAGGGACAATGTGCCTCAGAGTTACAAGAGGCAATGCTTTGTAGCTTACAGTTCTTACTAGGTCACCTTACTAAATGTCTCTGTTAAGAGCTAAACATTTCTACTATTAACTTTTAACTAAGAATATAATGATTGAAGCTACTGAGCTGCCATAATAGGAATGCTAACTCACAGAATAATCCAATTGTTTTGGATGACCATTTTTCCAGTGAGCTTATTTCAGCATTTTCAGATAGGCATTGGTCATGTGAAAATGCAAGGAATCTATGTTCTTTTAAACTTAAAATAGATATGAATATAGATAGATACATTTTAATGATAGATGTAGATATGGATATAATTAAGAAGCAGATTGGTTTATGGTAAAGGAATAATATATGATGTACAGATTTGAGCCCTGTCATGTATTGTGTGACCATGAGCAAATAAATCACTTAAACTCACTCAGTTTCAGTTTCTTCCTCTTTAAACTGTGGTTAATGCTTTGGAGGAAGCATTCTGTAAGCACTAAAGAAATATCAAATATTATTAATATCTTCTTTTAAATTTGGAGCAGAGAAAGGAAAAAAGACAAATTTTGTGAAACAAACACTGATTTTTTTCAAGCAGTATGAATGACTTAACTATTAATAACAAAATGTATTTCACAATTTCAATGAAGGATTTTAGGAAGTTTAGTACAACAAAGCATGTTATCCTATAAATTACTTTGTTGGAAGAAGTCAACCAACCTCTTCTTGTCTTTGAATTAAAATGTGATTTTTTTGGTAGCATACTTGTTTCCTTGAGATGCAAGCCTTCTAATCCACATTCTTTAACATCTAGTTTTCATTTGGTTCATTCCTCTAACATAGTCCAACCTGCTCAATTTAAAGATATTTTAATTAGTCTAATCTTGACTGGTCTCTTTCCAAAGTTCCCATTGGCACAGCCAGATTTCAATTAACATTCTACTTTAGCACGACAAATGCCCTTGCTCAGGGTGTTGTTGTTTTCTTAACATTCTATTTTGGATGTTATCTTCTCTCCTCACAGTTTCTTCCTGTCTCAAAAATCATGCAGCTCCTAAAATATTTTTCAGCAGAGGACAAATGAGTATTCTTGCTATCTGCTTCTAATTTGTTCCTTCTCTGATCCATCCTTGACACATCTGTCAAATTGATATTTCTGTAGCACAGTTCTGAACATATCATTCCTTTGCTCAAGAAGTACCACTGGCTCCTTTTTACCTCTTGGAAAAAAACACAAATGTATCTCTTTGACTTTTAAAACCCTTGACAATCTGACTCCCATCTCCCTTCCACATAATGCTACTTTATACACTTTACATTCCAAAATACCCTCTTTCTGTTCCAGTTGCATAATGTTCCATCTCCTGTCTCCATGCTTTTGCACAGGCTGTTTTCTATCTCTGTTGCCTCCTCTTGTCTCCCACCTAGAATCCAAAACTTAGTTCAGATATCACCTCCCACAGAAAGGTGTTACCAAATAAAACATGAGCTCCTAGAAAAAAAGTTATATTTTGGGGTTTGGATTTGTTTTTTTGATTGGGAGGGGGTATTGTTGTTTTCTGTATCCCACTAACACCCAATAGATATTTGGTAAATGTTTTTGGAATTGAACTGAATTAAATTTTTGTTTTCTGAGTCCTTTAAAACATAGTCTAGAATATATTCATTGCTTCACTTTGGGGTTAGAGTTAATCAAATCAACAAACAATATACTTTTCTCTCCTCCAAACTAAATTTCAGGAAATTTTACCATAATGAAAGAATTTCTACTAGATCTCTAATTATCATAGACACTAGAAATTTATCTGCATTTTTAATGATAGTTATTCTACAAATAAGCATTTATTAAGTAGCTATTATGTTCCAGGCCTGATGCTAAATACTGAGGATACAAAGAAAAGCAAAAAACAGTCCCTGCTCTCAGTAAGTTCATTGTCTAATGGGAGAGAAAAAATGCAAATAATTAAGGTCAAAATCTGTATTCAGAATAAATTGGACATAATCTACAAAGCAAAGATGTGGATTTAAAGGATTAAAAGGGGTCAGAGAAGGGTTCTTGTAGAAGGTATAATTTTAGATGGAACTGAAGGAAGCTAGAGGAAAGCTGAAAGTAAAGATGAAAAAGGAACATATTACAGATATAGAAGGATTTAGAAACAAAAGAATCTTGGTGGTTACCTCATCCAACTTCTTTTCATTTTGCATATGAGGAAACTAAGGCAGAGAGAATTGAAAATATTTATCTATAAAGCTTTACATGATCTCATCTGATCATGACACTGAGAGATGGGTAGCATAAATAATATTACCTCCTTTTTAAAGATCAGGAAACCAAGTCCCTATAAATTAGATGACTTGCTAAAGATCAAATGGATAATTCATGGACTGAATTAGATTTTTAACCTAGGTTTTCTGAATCCATGTCTAATGTTCTTTCCATGACAAGAGAGGTTCTTAACCTTTTTTATGTGCCACAATTCTCTTTGGCAGTCTGGAAACACCCATGAATACTTAGTCAGAATAATGTTTTTAAATGTAGAATTATATGTGTTTTTAAACATGTAGAATATGTTTTTAAACATGTAGAATTATAAAGGAAACAAATTATATTTAAGCATAGTTGTCTCTGTAAAACTATCATCTAGTTATCTATACATTTATATATAAATATAAATTGCCCACATAGAAATGCTATAAAATTTAATGTATACAAAATTTGGGGAAAACAAGAAACTCCACAGAATTCAGTTTTCTAGATAATTGAAGTCTACTGCTTTATAGAACCTTGAGAAATCATCACAGTATGGAAAGATAGAGCATGGGCAATGCAATATTTGTGCATTTCAAAAGACTTGAAGCTATTGTCCTATATAACAGATACAGCTAGAGAAAAAGCCAGTGAAGTTCTCAGGAAGTCAGTGTTTTGGGTAGTAGAACAGTGCTATTTAAAAGGCCTAAAAATCAACACAACTGCATGACACAAGGGAAACCACAGAAGATGGTGCCTGTATAGAAACTATCCAAGTAGAAAGAGGCAAAAATACAGCTGAGCCCATCATCTGTCCTGGGCCACTCAGGAGATGGAGTTAGAAACCAGGAATTGCAATGAAACATGGAGTCTAGTCTCAACTTCCCCATTCATGTCTATAGTAGCAATGATATGAAGACTAGAGAGAAACAAAACTAAAAAGGAGGGAGTAGAGATGGGCCTTGGAACAAAATCCCCAAACTGAGGCTAGAAATATGAGTAAACAGAAGGAAATGTCTAATACAATAAAAAAATTATATTAGTTAAGAGATGTTCAAGAAGTAAACCAAGGAAAATAAGTAGGTAATAATAATAATAATAAGTACATAATAAGTTCAGCTAGAACTTCAGGGTAAAGAATCAATAGGTTACAAAGACTCAATAGAGCATCTCAAAGAAATTAATCAAGAATTTGAAAAGAGGGGGAAAAAACTAAAGCTCTTGAGGGAAAAGTTAAAAAGAGAACAAAAAGTTGGGAAGAAAAAGTAAAAAACTTTCACCAGGGTAAAATCCCTGAAAAACAGAATGGTACAAGAAAAGTTAACAAAAGAAAATAAATATTAGAATTTTAAATTATTGAAAGATGAAAAGAATAAATAATCTATTTACTATTAAAAACTGACAAGAACTCAGGATGAAGAGATACAATTTAATGATTGATAAAAATTGATAATTAATGGGGAAAACAGAAAATTATGAATAACATATGCCAAACAGATGGAAATTCATCAGAGAAGTGGAAATAGAAAGAATGCACTAGTCATTTCCTGAAAGAAACTCCAAATTAAAAAGACAGGCATATTTTCAGCCAAAATATAAAATTTCTAGATGAAAGAAAAAAATATTGCAAGCCCCATGAAAGAAAGAGTTCTAATACCCAGGAATCACAGTCATAATCACATGAGAATATGATTCAACTTATATAAGGTTAAGGAAATGTTTCCTTTAAAATATGATAGTCTCAAAGATTAAAAAGAAAAGCTTGAAAACCAAAAATAACTTACCATGTAAAATTGAATATAATCTCATAAGAGAAAAAAATGGAATTTTAACAGAATAGTTTTCGAGCACTCCTAAGTAAAAGATCAGAGCTGAGTAAAACCTTTGAAACATCAACACTATAGAGAAAAGAAATTACAAAAGTAGATTCATTTCAACAACCAGTCATGTGAAGAATTCCCCTGGTGGAATAGGAGGATGAAAACAATTTGTTCCAATAGCCATGAAGCCAGTGCTTAGACCCTGATTAAACATCAAAGATGCCAAAGTCATCCACTCCATATTAAGCCATCAAAATCATCTTGATTCTCTCCTGCCACTGGACTGTAATGTTTCTGGAAGGGATTAGATGATTATTAAATTGTTTGGTTGTTTAGCAGTTGTTGTCCTTTGTCCTTGAAGAGGACCAAAATGACAATATTATCTTGAGATTAAGGTACAGTGAATCTGACTGTGGTTCATCAGACCAATATGAGCTCAAAGACTGCCACAGATTAGGCACAAATAGTCTATTTGTATAGACTATTTTGGAGACATTTGTAGTAGAGTTGTCTCTAAATGTGTCTCAAAAATGTCATGTCTATTTTGAACTACTGCAATTCTGCTTCACTCAGATAGTATAGTGCCTTCTTTAATGTAGGCACAATATGCTGGGTATACATTAACAATGCTTCACATCTCAATCAATTCCAAAGTTCTTCAGGGAGAACTTTAGCATTCATTATAATAGAGGAAGAAAAGAAAATTGTCCCTTCAGCCTTCCACTATCTTCAGAAACCATAGAAGAAAAGAATCAATCAACATTTATTAAGCTCTTACAATGTGCCAGGCTCTATGCTAAGCTCTGAGTATACAAAAGAAACCTAAGATGGTTCCTAGCTTTGAAGAGTTTATAATCTAATTGGGAAGACAACATGCAAACAACAATGGATAATCTTAATTCTAGCACCTTCCTTCTATTAAAAGGGGTTGGGAGGGGCAACTAGATGATGCAGTGGATAGAGCACCAGCCCTGAAGTCAAGAGGACCTGAGTTCAAATCTGGTCTCAGACACTTAACATTCCCTAGCTGTGTGACCCTGGGCAAGTCACTTAACCCCAATTGCCTCAGCAAAAATAAATAAATAAAAATAAAAGGGGTTGGGAAAGGGATCTTGTTGAAGGAGACATTTTAGTTGAAGATGAAAAGAAACCAGGAAGGCCAGTAGTTGAAGTGGGGGGAGGGGGGCATTCCAGGCATGGGGGACAAACAAAAAAAAAAAATGCCTAGAGCCAAGATATTGAGTATGTTATTCATGAAAGAACCAAGACACCAGTGTCATAGGATCAAAGAGTGTGTGGAGATCAGTAACAATCCAAAGCACTTCATAAAGCCCAGAAGATTATTTATGGGCCAAAATCATGGTGCATCTCAACTACGCAGTGGTAATAGAGTCACATTGATTTGAGAAAAGGGCATGATGTTAGAGATCACTTTCCCAAGGTTTTTAACAGACCAATCAACACTGAAGCTACTGACCATTTACCTCAGGTTGAAGTCATCTCCCTACCTGATTTTCAATGTCATGAGGCTCTTTTCCCATGACAAAGCACCTGGTGCTGACTCTTTCAGCTGAAATTGTGTTAGGGTGGGGAGTGAGGGTCCAATGCTCACATAAAAGCTGACTAAAATTTTCCAGATTATATGGAAAGAAGATGTTATTCCCCCAGGAGTCCAAGAAGTCTCCATTGTTCATTTCTATAAAGGTTGAGAGAATAAATTGTCCTATGACAATCATAGTGGGAGACTCCCCCAGTCATTGCTGGCAAGGTTCTTGACAAAAGAATCTTCACCCAGAAGATGGTCATTTACCTGAGAACCAATGTGACTTTAGAAGGGACTGAGGAATAGTTGATAAGGTGTTTGCTACTCAACAACTTCTGGAGAAATGCCAGAAGCAGAATAGAGGTCTGTACACAATATTTGTAGAAATGACCAAGACCTTTGATACTGTTAGTCGCAAGGGCTTATGGAAAATTATGTAAAAATTTGATTGCTTAGCAAAATTCATCAGTATAGTAGATAAATTTCATAACAGCATGCTTGCCTGGGTTCTGAATAATGGATGATACTCTCACACTTTCCCAGTCATCAGTGAAGTGAAACAAGACTATGTACTTGTTCCCACACTGGTTAATATGCTCTTTTCAGCAACGTTGTTAAACACCTTCAATGAGGACAAACATGACATCAAGGTCAACTATGGTAAATTCTTCAACTGGAAAAGGATACAAGTCAAAACTAAAGTGGAGGGAGTGTTGGTACATGTTTTTTTTCTTGATTGTGCACTCATTGTAGTCTCTGAAATTGAGATGCAATAAAGTATGGATTGATTCTCTGCTGCTGGTGCTAATTTTGGCCTAACAATTAACACATAAGCAAGTACTCCATCAGTCAGGACCACATCATCCATATGTGGAACCACCAGTTTCAACAAATGAAGATTCAAATGCTATGTATAAATTTATCTACTTACCTTGACAGTATGCTTTCCAGGAATGTACATATTGATAATGATGTTGACATATGCATTGCCAGAGCTTTGAAAATCTTCAAAAGAAAGTATAGGAAAGAAGAATTATAATACTGTCTACCAAACTGAAAGTCTACAGAGCCTTTGTGCAGACCTTATTGTTGTATGCCTGTAAAATCTAAACAGTGCCATGCCAGGAAACTGAATTGCTTCCATAGGAAGATTCTGAAGATCATCTGGTAGAATAAAATAGCATATACTGAGGTTCTTTCTCAAACTAAACTGCAGAGAGTGCAACTTTGTTGGGTTGATCACATTGTTCAAATGCCAAATGTATGCTCCTAAAAAGACAATTTTATGCAGAACTCACACAAGGTACATGTGATGGTCAGAAAAAAATGATACAATGGCATTCTCAAGGTCTCTCTTAAGAAGTTTAAAACTGATTCCATGATATGGGAGATACTGACACAGGACTGCCCATCATGGCATGCACTCATTAGAGAAGGTACCATGCTCTATAAGCAAAGCAAAAAAAAAAATTTTTTTTTTTTTTTTGGCTGAGGCAATTGAGGTTAAGTGACTTGCCTGGAGTCACACAGCTAGGAAGTGTTATGTGGCTGAGGCCAAATTTGAACTCAGGCCCTCCGAATTTCAGGGCTGGTGCTCTATCACTGCTGCCCCAGCAAAGCAGAAATTCAAAAGAAATAGCTCAAAAGAAACGTGAAATTTACAAAGTTAGAGAATCCACCCTAAATATTTATATGGACTATTTGTGCCGGATCTGTGGTAAAGCATTCTGAGTTCACTAGGACTGATCAACCACAGCCAGACACACTGTAATAACTTTAACATAGTGATGTCACTATGATCCTCTTTGGATCCCTCTTTGGGAATGAACAAACAACCAAACAATCCAGGTGTGAATTGATGAAAGCCTATATTAAAGTGGGGCAATGTCAGAGGAGAAAGGGGTGCATATATGAGAGATAGTGAAAAGGTGAAATCAATGGGCTTTAGCAACAAATTAAGTAGAGGTAGGGAGAGACAGGGATTTTGAGGAAGATTGGGAGGAATGGGGTAAAGAAAAGATAATGGCTTCCATTTTGGAGATACTCAGTTTAAGATAGCCATCTTAAACTTAGAACTAGACACTTTAGTATAGGCAGGAAATGAGAGATTGAAAGTCAGCTAAGAGTTTGAGTTAGAATAGGTAGATTTGGGAATCACCAGTATAGAGGTAATAATTAATTACTTGGGAACTGATGAGAAGTAGGATAGAAGAAAAGTTGGTTGGTTGTTTGGTTGGTTGCTGTCCTTCATTCTCAAAAAGGACCAAAATTATATTAGAGTTCATGGAAAGAGAAGAGAGAGAAGAAAAGAGAGCCTAGGACAAAGCCCTGAGGGACACTCAAGATACACACCCATGGGAGGATCTGAAAGAAAATCCAAAGAGACAAAGGAGTGTGCTACAGATAGGAAGAGAATGTTTTCCTGAAAACTTAGAAAAATGTCAAGGATGAGAGAGCTATCAAGAATGTCAAAGGCTACAAAGTCAAGAAGAATGAGGAGAGAAAGCCACCGAATTGGCAAATAAAATATCATTAGTAACTTTAGGGAAAGCAGTTTCATTGAAATTGTAAAGTCTGAAGCTTGATTATAAGGGATTAAGAGTGAGAGGGGATTGTAGAAGTACTTACTACATATGGTCTTTTTTTAACCCACTCCACCCACTACTTTATTCCCCGACCACCATTCCCCCTTCTTTTAATAGTATTTTTTTGTTTTGCTTTGTTTTGTTTTGCTGAGGCAATTGAGGTTAAGTAATTTGCCCAGGGTCATACAGCTAATAGGTGTTAAGTGTCTGAGGCCAGATTTGAACTCAGGTTCTCCTAACTTCAGGGTTGGTGCTTTTAATAGTGTTTTTTAAACCCATTCCACCTGCTATCTTATCTTTCTTTTATCATTTCTTCCCTCCTCTCTCTTACCTTTTTCTCCAGTATTTCTCCCCTCCATTCTATCCTGCCCCTTCCTTTTCTTTCCTCTTTCTTCTCCTATTTCTTTATAGGATTAGATAAATTTCTATACACAACTGAATGATTAAGTTATTCCCTTTTAGAGCCAAAACTAAAGAGATCAAACTTCAGACAATGCTCATTCCCCTCCCTTCTTTCCCTGATTATATAGATAGGTCTTTTGCAACTCTTCAAGTGATCTAATTGTCCCATCAAACCTCCCCTTTACTCTTTTTCCAGTACAAATCTTTTCCCACCCCTTAATGTATTTTTCTTTGATGTCATCACATCAGTCCATTCACAACCATACCCTTAATCCTTGTGATGCCCCCCCCCCCCGTATGTCCCAATAAGAGATAGAGTTCTCAAGAGTGACAGATATCATTTTACCATTTAGGAATGTAAGCAGTTTAACCTTTAAATAATATATTCTCTCCCCCACCCCCCATTTGCCTTTCTATGGTGTTCTTGAGTCCTGTGTTTATACATTAAATTTTCTGTTTATTTCTGGTTTTTTTTTCAATAGAAATGATTGAAAGTTTCTTACTTTGTTGAAGACCCATCTCCTCCCCGGAAAGATGATGCTAAGTCTCCCTAATTTTTGGTTGTAACCTTATATCCTTTGCTTTCCGGAATATGGTATTCCAAGCCCTCCAATCCTTTATTATAGAACCTGCCAGATCCTGGGTAATCCTTACTGTTGCTTCTTGATATTTGAATTATTTTTATCTGGCAGCTTGCAGTATTTTTAACTTGAGATTGTAGTTGTGGAGTTTCACAATAACTTTCCTTGATGTTTTCCTTGTGGGATCTTTCTGAACGTGATCAATGGATTCTTTCAATGAGTATTTCCCTCTGTTTCTAGAATACTGGGGCAGTTTTTCTTTTTCTTTTTTTTTTTAATTTTATTTTATTTGCATAACATATGTGTGGGTAATTCTTCAACAATAACCCTTACATAGCTTTCCGTTACAAATTTTTCCCCCCAACTTCCCCACCCCTTCCCTATATGGCAGGATATCCACTACATGTTAATTATGTTAAAATATTGCCAAATCGAATATATGTATACATATTTCCAAACTTATCATTGTTGTGCAAGAAAAATCTTATCTACACAAATGATATATCAGATAAAGGAAACACAATGTAAGCAAACATCAATCAAGGAGTATGAGAATGTTATGTTGTGGTCCACATTTCACATCCCTCTCTCTGGGTGTATATGCCTTTCTTCAGTGAACAATTGGAGGTGGTTTGAAACATATCATTGTTGAAGAGAGCCATGTCCATCAGAATTAATTGTCATACAGTACTGTTGTTGCCGTGTATAATGATCTCCTGGTTCTGCTCATTTCACTCAGCATCAGTTCATGTAAGTCTCTCCAGGCCTCTCTGAAATCATCTTGCTGGTCATTTCTTACAGAACAATAATATTCCATAACATTCATATACCATAATTTATTCAGCCATTCTCCAATTGAAGGGCATCTATTCAATTTCCAGTTTCTAGCCACTACAAAAAGGGCTGCCACAAACATTCTTGCACATGTGGGGCCTTTTCCTTCCTTTATGATTTCTTTGGGATATAAGCCCAATAGAAATGCTGCTGGGTCAAAGGGTATGCACAGTTTGATAACTTTTTGAGCATAGCTCCAAATTGTTCTCCAGAATGGCTGTATCCGTTCACAGCTCCACCAACAATGCATCAGTGTCCCAGCCCTCCCACAACCCCTCCAACATTCATCATTAACTTTTCCTGTCATTTTAGCCAATCTGACAGGTGTGAAGTGGTACCTCAGGGTTGTCTTGATTTGCATTTCTCTGATCAACAGTGATTTGGAGCACCTTTTCATATGACTATAAATAGTTTTAATTTCATCCTCTGAAAATTGTCTGTTCATATCCTTTGACCATTTATTGATTGGAGAATGGCTTGACTTTTTATAAATATGAGACAATTCTCTATATATTTTAGAGATGAGACCTTTATCAGAACCCTTGAATGTAAAGATGATTTACCAATTTATTACTTCCCTCCTAATCTTGTCTGCATTGATTTTGTTTGTACAAAAACTTTTTAACTTAATATAGTCAAAGTTATCTATCTGGTTTTCAATTAAGAGTTCCAGTTCTTCTTTGGACATAAATTTATTCCATCTCCAAAGGTCTGAGAGGTAAACTATATTACATTCCTCTAATTTACTTATAGTATCACTCTTTATATCCAGATCATGAACCCATTTACATCTTATCTTGGTATGTGGTGTTAGATGTGGGTCAAGCCCTAATTTCTTCCACACTAGTTTCCAGTTTTCCCAGCAGTTTTTGTCAAATAGTGAATACTTATCCCAAAAGCTGGGGTCTTTGGGTTTATCAAAAACCAAATTGCTATAGTTATTGCCTAGTTTGTCTTCTGATTCTATCCTATTCCACTGATCAACTACTCTATTTCTTAGCCAGTACCATATGGTTTTGATGACCGCTGCTTTATAATATAGTTTTAGATCTGGTACAGCAAGTCCACCATCGTCAGCCTTTTTTTTCATTAATCCCCTTGAAATTCTTGACCTTTTGTTTTTCCAAATGAACTTTGCTACTATTTTTTCTAGATTTGTAAGATAATTTCTTGGGAGTTTGATTGGTATGGCACTAAATAAGTAAATTAGTTTGGGTAGTATTGTCATTTTTATTATATTTGCTTGGCCTACCCATGAGCATTTTAAGGTTTTCCAATTGACTAGGTCTGATTTGATTTGTGTGGAAAGTATTTTGTAGTTTAGTTCATATAGTTCCTGACTATCTCTTGGCAGATAAATTCCCAAATATTTTATACTATCAACAGTTATTTTGAATGGAATTTCTTTTTGTATCTCTTGCTGCTGAACTTTATTGGTAATATATAAAAATGCTGATGATTTATGTGGATTTATTTTGTATACTGCAACTTTGCTAAAGTTGTGAATTGTTTCTAGTAGTTTTTTAGTTGAGTCTTTAGGGTTCTCTACGTATATCATCATGTCATCTGCAAAGAGTGATAATTTGGTTTCCTCATTACCTACTCTAATTCCTTTAATCTCTTTTTCTTCTCTTACTGCCAAAGCTAACATTTCTAAGACAATATTAAATAATAATGGTGACAGTGGGCAGCCTTGTTTCACTCCTGATCTTATTGGGAATGGTTCTAGTTTTGGGGCAGATTTTCTTAATGATCTCTTGAAGAGCATTAGATACTAGATCTCTCACCATCAACATTTCATTCAATATCAATTCTATAAGCCCTATACCTGATTAAAAATTAAGTTCACATGCCATGTGCCTGCTGGTTATTTTCTGGGTATGTTTAATAAATACTAGCTGAATTAAATTGAATCTTGATGACTATGTGGGTGGTACCTGCAGTCCATTTTTTTTTTTTTGCTATATTCTTACTATACAATCTGCCACCTCTTTTTTCCAATCATGTATATGACTGGTATATACTTTAAACTTCAAGAATATACTTAATACCTCTTCCAGTATACAGGTCAATTAAGGATAAGGCAAAAGAAATGGAAAAGATCATGAGATCAGTCTTTGTAACTTGACTGAACCTGAACCCTAACCAATCTCTTTGCTAACTCAATTTCTTCTTGAATGGATATTTTTTTTTTTAAAAGCATCTTATTTTGTCCTCTGGAAGAATAGGAACATATTAAATTTGTCTTGCCTTGTACTTTCTTACTGGCAAAGCTCTCTTTTGTCCTGTGATTTAAAGTCTTTCCTCTCTTAGAGCTACATTTTGTATTTATTTGACATATTTTATTGATCCTATCTCTCTAATACTTCTCAATTCTATTCCTTTGTTTTTCCTCATGCAGCCACTACCTTACTCCAGGTCTTTTAACTTCTCACCTAGATTACTATAATAGCTTCCTAGACAATAATCCAACTTTCACACTCTCCTGTTTATAATTCCTCCCCCAGAGGATTAGGGGAAGAGAGATTTTTATGGCCAATAGGGGACTTTTTATCATTACACAGTTCAGTCTCCTTAGGGATGACCAGAAGCAATGCTCCCCCACCACAAACTTCCATGTTGTTCCCAGGAGTCAAAAATGGGGATGCTAAGCGTGATCTATAAGGCAGAAAGTGATAAATAGCTCCTATTACATTAGAATTTTAAGGGACTTTAAAATATCTATAATACAATATTCATTAAGTAAGTAAGGATGTAAAGCCTGCAGAAAGACATAGAAGGAATATGTAATAATGTGAAAGGTTCTTTTATTGAAGAGGATATTAAACTTACTTGATATTGCAAATTTTGAAGAAATAATCAGAAGAAACACTTAGTTTTGAAGTTATGAAAAACTTTTAAAAAATCTATTGCTTAACTGTGCATACCCTTTGACCCAGCAGTGTTTCTACTGGGCCTATATTACAAAGAGATCTTAAAGAAAGGAAAGGGACCCACATGTGCAAGAATGTTTGTGGCAGCCCTTTTTGTAGTGGCTAGAAACTGGAAACTGAATGGATGCCCATCAATTGGAGAATGGCTGAATAAATTATGGTATATGAATGTTATGGAATATTATTGTTCTATAAGAAACAATCAGGAGAATGATTTTAGAGAGGTCTGGAGAGACTTGCATGAACTGATGCTAAGTGAAATGAGCAGAACTAGGAGATCATTATACACTTCAACAACAAGAGTATATGATGATCAATTCTGATGAACATGACTCTCTTCAACAATGAGATGTTTCAAACCAGTTTCAATTGTTCAGTGATGAAGAAAGCAAATTTACACCCAAGGAGAGGCCTGTGGGATCTGAGCGTGGACCACAACATAGCATTTTCACACTCTCTGTTGATGTATGCTTGCATTTTGTTTTCCTTCTCAGGTTTTTTTGTTTTTTCTTGTTTTTTTTTTTTTTTGTAGAGCAAGATAACTGTATAAATATGTATAGATATATGTTTGATTTGTCATGTATTTTAACATAATTAATATGTATTAGACTACCTGCCATTTAGGGGAGGGAGTGGAGGGAAGGAAGGAAAAATTTGTAACAGAAGGCTTTGCAAGGGTCAATGTTGAAAAATTACTCATGCATATGTTTTGCAAATAAAAAACTAATTAAAAAAAATCTATTGCTTTCAGATATATTTTTTTTATTCAAATGATTTCCAAGTTCTTTAGTTTGTGTTATTCCCCTTTATATACTCTGTATTCCAGTCTGATTTATTGGCCTCTTAGCTATTCTGTTTCTGATTATTACAATTCATCTCTTATCTCTGTACCTTTGCATGGATGGATCCCTCTGCATAACTTTGTATTTACTGATGTGTTGGATTCCCCAGAAGAAAGTAAGTTTCTTGAGGGCAGGGATTCTTGTGTCCTCAGTACCGATAGTGTCTTAAATGTGGTAGATGTCTAATAAACTTTTATTGAATTGAATGAAATTGATACCATAAAAAATGATTGGACTAGCTCTGATGTCCCTTCCAGCTCTGAAATTTTATGATTTTATTAATTTTTCAACCTTCCCAAAACTAGGCAGAGAAATTTGCACATATAGATTACTATTGGAAGAACTGAGTTTAAAAGAAAAATCTCTTAATGTCCATTTTAAAGCACTTTCCATTGTATCATGATGATTTTCACAAATGATTTTGGGCCAAAATTTAGAGGACTTTGAATTCCACACTAAGCACATTATTCTTCTTTTAATAGGCAATAGACAGCCAGTGAAGATTTTTGAGCAGAGAAGTAATACAATAGGGATGCATTTTAAGAAAATTAATCAAGTAACTATATGCAGGATGGATTGACCAACACAGGAAAGTTTGGTTTAGCTTAACACCTGATTTATTTAGTGTTGACTAAATATATGAGCACCTGAAATACCCATTGCATATTTGTTCATTTTGATCTTGAGTTCTTTCAAATAACCAAATAGCTGGATAAGATAGGAGGGAAAATTAATAAAATACTGTTCTTTCATAGCAATGAAGCATAACAGTAATGCCCTGTATTTCTGCAGCTTCTGCTGCCAAGTAAACCAAAGCACTTTACTAACACCTTCTTGTTCATTCTTTTCATTATGATTATAATGCAGATAAGATCTATATCAACTAAAAAATTATAGCTTTTGGCATATGTTCATCAAACATAAGAAAGAAGCTTTGGTCACTTGATAATTGATGCTAGAAACACTATTCAGAACCCTATTCAGAATGCAATGTGTTATGAAGGGAAGGATTCTAGAAAGGAAGGAAGGGAAAAAGGAAGAGAGGGAGGGAAGAAGAAAGAAAGGGAGGGAAGAAGGAAGAAAGGAAAAAAGGGAGGGAAGGAAAGAATGAAGAGAGAAAGGGAGGGAAGAAAGGGAAAAGAAGGAAAGAAGGAAGGTAGGAAGAAAGGAAGGAAGGAAGGAAAGAAGGAAGAGGAAAAGGAAAGAGGGAGGGAAGGGAGAGAGGGAGGGAAGAAGGGAAGGAGAAAGGATAGAGGGAAGAATTCTTCTTTCGAAGAATTTATTAAGTAGCTATTATGTGCCAAACACTGGGCTATACACGTTACAAATTTAAAAAAAAAAAAAATACTGGAAGGAAATTGAAACAGACAGAGATGAAATGTCTTGCCCAGAATCACAAAACTAGGATCTAAGGTCAAATTTGCATTTCCTTGACTCTAGACCCAGTATTCTATACACTGTACTACTCAGCTGCCTTAGAAGACCATGTTAGGAGTCCTCATTCTATCAGTTAATACCTATATGTTTTGGGATTCACAAACCTCTTTACATTTTTTATATCTCATTTTTACTTCACGATTATCCTTATCATCAGCTATTATTACTGTTTTGTGAAGAAGAGAATTGATGATCAGAGATACTGTGACTTGACCTTGAACAAAAAGTCATTGTGGTAGAGGTAGGATTCAAACTCAAATTTTCTTGACAGCAAATTCAGTGCTTTTTCTACTAAACCATATCTACAAAAATTTACTGTTAGAAAATTCTTTGGTTGGGGTAGGGGAGAAGTCTATGATTTCATCAATGTGAGGAAAATTCAGTGTGGAAAGTTTCTCCACCCTTTGGATAAGTAACTCATTTCTAACTTAAAAATCTCAGAGAATTGCCTGGAGCAATAAGAGGTAAAATGAATTGCCCATAGCTGAACAGCTGGTATGTGTCACAAGCAAGATACTAGCTCATGTATTCCTGGCTCCATGGCTGGTCTTCAATCTATCCTGCCAGGCCACCTCAAAAAAAAAAAAAAAAGTACTTTATGACTTTTAAAGTGCTATATAAATGTAAGCTATAAAATCTATGAGGTAGTTAACAGTAATAGTATTACATTTTATAGATGTTGGAAATGAGGCTTACAGAGATTATATCACATGAGCTAGGTCACAGAACTAGCAAATGGCAAAGTTTGCACTGGAACCAAGATCTTCTGATACATGATCTAGTTCTCTTTTCATTACAAATTTATTCTGAGGGTCAGGAGATAACACGACTTCAAAGTTTTATGTAAATCCTGGATTCAAGGGCTGGGCTCCACAACTAGGTACTCTTAGTCAAGTCTCACTTCTTTTCCAGTTTCTTTATAAAATGGACAAAATAATACTACTACCTTGAATATTTAGGTGATGCACTTTATAAACTGTGAAGCACTTGAGAAATGTAAGCTATTATTGTCCAGGACAATGCCTCAACATGATAAAAAGCAAATCTATATCCTCAAAAAAAAAAAAAATTTTACCCATATGGACCTGTTGAAGTCTGTCATTTGAAGGTTATTGCATCTGTCTATCTATTTATCTATCTGTCCATTCATCCATCCATCTATGTATCTATTTGGCTATTTCTTTGCTTAATTGTTTATTTTTTACTTATTTGCTTACTTATGTAGTTACCTATTTATTTATGTTTGTTTGCTTATGGTTATTTATATTATTCTATTTGTTTTTGCATTTTACTTTTTGCCACAGCAAATGAGGATTTGTGATTTGGCTTTCAGGAGAAATTTCCCACTTTCATAAAAACCATAAATTCTTGTAGAAAATATTAGCATGACCACTAATTAGTTGGGAAACTTTATGCTGTTCAGTTTAACTTCTGGGGACAATATTTCACATATATAAGATAGAACTTGTATATTCTGGATTCTATTATTTACAAAGAGATTTTGATCAAAGGACCTTCCAACACTTATTAAACAGAAAAAAAAAAAAAGGTGATGTCATTTTGTTGTTTTGCTGCTGAGGAAAAACTAAAGCTTGGGGTTTGTTTGTTTGTTTTACCATCATCACACTATTGTAATATATACATGGAACACTATGGATCCCTTAGAATATTTATCCTATTTTCAGGGTCTTTATGATCTCCATTAATAATTTTTACTTTCACATAAAAACAAAAGTAGAAGTAACATGGTGACATGAAAAAAAAGACTGGTTTTGAAGCCAAAAAACTCAAATTCAAATCTTCACTGTGTCACTTGTGTAATGTTGAGCAAGCCCTTTTACTTCTCTGGATTTCAGTTTCCTCATCTATAAAAGCAAAGGATCTTACTACACACCTCTCAGATTGGCTAAGATGACAAGAACAGATAATGATAAATGTTGGGATATGGGAAAACTGGGACACAAATACATTGTTGGTAGAGTTGTGAACTGATCCAACCACTCTGGAGAACAAAATAGAACTATGCCCAAAGGGCTATAAAACTGTGCATACCCTTTGATCCAGCAGTGTCTCTACTGGGTTGTATTCCAAAGAGATCATAAAAAAGGGAAAAGGACCCACTTGTGCAAAAATATTTGTAGCAGACCTTTTTGTAGTTGCAAGGAACTGGCAACTGAGAAAATGCTCATCAGTTGGAGAATGGCTGAATAAGTTTTGGTACATGAATGTAATGGAATATTATTGTTCTATAAGAAACAATCAGCAGGATGATTTCAGAAAGATTAGGAGAAACTTACATGAACTGATGCTAATTGAAGTAAGTAGAGCCAAAAGAACACTGTACACAGTAACAAAAAAATTATGCAATAATCAGTTCTGATGGACTTGGCTCTTTTCAACAATGAAATGACTTAGGCCTGTTCCAATTGATTTTTGATGGAGAGAGCCATCTGCATCCAGAAAGAGGATTGTGGGAACTGAATGTGAATCACATCATAGAATTTTTATCTTTTTTGTTGTTATTTGCTTGCTCTTGGTTATCTTTCTCATTTTTTCCCTCTTTGATCTGATTTGTGCAGCATGATGTTTGTGGAAATATGAATAGAATTGCACATGTTTAACATATATTGGATTACTTACTGTCTAGGGCAGGGGTGGGAGGAAGGGAGATGGAAAAATTTGGAATGCAACAGTTTTGCAAGATAACTGAAAGTTATCTTTGCATTTTGAAAATAAAAGGCTATTATTTAAAAAGAAG
>JAJPUD010004959.1:131838-165944 GCA_023553655.1 Myrmecobius fasciatus | reverse complement strand
TCTGCTATCTGCTTCTGCTTTAAGGGAGAGTTCATTCCATTCACATTCACAGTTAAAATAACTAATTCTGTATTTCCTGCCATCTTATTTACCCTAGCTTGTGCTTTTCTCTTTCTTATCCCCTTTCCCTCCTTCCTCCTATTTTGCTTTTGATAACCACTTCCCTCACACAATCCTTCCCTCTTACAGCCCCACCCACCCCATTTTTCCCCCTTTCCCTCCTGTTTCCTTATAAGTATGTCTATTATTCCCTCAGAGCCAAATCTGATGAGATGGAGATTAACCCAATTCTCATTCCCCTCCCTTTTTTTCCCCTCAATCATTATAGGTTTTCTTTGCCTTTACATGTGATGTAATTTTCCTTATTTTACCTCCTTTTCCTCTTCTTCCAGTGTTATCCCTTTTCTACCTCTAATTTCATTTTCAGTTTATCATATCATAATAATCATAAAATCACAATAATCATATCATAATAATCATAAAATCACAGTAATCATATAATAATCATAATGTAATAATAGATTCATAAAATCAACCCTCATTCTATAAGTATCTATAACATAACTATAGTTCTCAAGAGTTTTTTTTTTTTTTTTACCTTTTTATGTTTCTCTTGTGTTCTGTGTTTGTAGATCAAATTTTTTGTTCAGTTCTGGTCTTTTCAGTAGAAATAGGTGAAATTCTCCTATATCATTGAATGACCATCTTCTTCCCTGGAAGATAATGTTCATTCTAGCTGGGTAACTTATTCTTGGCTGTAATCCAAGTTCCTTTGCCCTTCAGAATATCTGATTCCAGGCCCTTAGATCCTTCAAAGTAGAAGCTGCTAGGTCCTGTGTGATCCTAATTGTGGCTCCCCGATATTTAAATTGTTTCTTTCTGGCTTCTCGTAATATCTTTTCCTTGGTATGATAGTTCTGGAATTTAGCCACAATATTTCTGGGTGACTTAATTTTGGGGTTTCTTTCAGGAGGTGATCGGTGGATTGTTTCAATAAGTATTTTGCCTTCTGGGTCTAAAATATCAGGACAATTTTCTTTTATGATTTCCTGGAATACAGGCCTCATTCTTTTTTTACAGCCCTCATTCTTGAAGTTCCAATGGTGGAAGAGGATTTTCTTCAAAGCCATTTCATATTCCAAACCTTGATGTACCAAAGGTACTAAAGGCAAATTTTGTTCTTTGAAATTCAGAGGTTTGAGGCTGTCTTTTACATCTTGTTTTCCTTAACCTCCATCAACTTTAATGAAATTCTGGGGTGAAGCATAAGCTCATCCCCATGTAAAGGTTATAATCACTACATTAATTTTACTTTCCAACCAGGGCTTTAGAACAATAAGAATCAGAGTGGTCTATAGGAACAAGAGGAAGTGGAGAACTCCATACAAACATTTACAAGAAGCTTGAGGAAGGACATAAATTATCTAGTCATTCTTCATGCTAATGGCAGGCAAATTCCCTTAGCCCAGATAGCCAATCAACATCTTTTGTAACAAAAATCTTCTACCTCTCTGCTCCTACCCTTTCATAGTGCATTTTCTTCCTCTATCCTCCATTTCCACTGTGCCTTTTTAAAATCCCCATTTTCTATAATTTCTCATTTGTCTTTCATCTTGAATTTCTTCATTTCTGACTTTTTACAAATTCTTGCCTAATAGAAACCAGGCTTTCATTATCATCATCATCATCACCACTTCCATCACAATAGATAACATCTCCATAGCAATTTATGGTTATAAAGTTTTATATTATCTTATTTGATCCTCCCAATAACCCTGTAAAGCAGGTGCTTTATTGTTCCCACTTTTATAAGTGAGAAAATTTAAGTAAGTTACTCAAAGTCCCACAGTTACTAAGTGTCTTAGGCAAGAAGCACCACTTCCATAGCCAGCTGCTCTAGAAGCAGAGTTCTTCTCATTCTGCACTGACCTACAACCATCCTTATCACCCAATCCAAACTCTTCTTGTTGTCATCTACCAGCCTCCATCAGTATTCTCCTTTCTGAAAGAAGTTCAGTAATTGGCTTTCCATATCAAACTTTCCCTATCCACCTCAATTCTGCCCTGATCCTTGGGGTCTTCAAAAACCTGCTGATGTCCTCTTGAAAATCTTGACCTATTTATCCACCTCCTCAAATTCCCATGACCTTCATCTTCACCTGACCTCTTCCACACACAGCAATGTCAATTCTTTGATCTCACTGTCACACCCAACTATATTATCTTCACAAACCTGAACTCCAAAATTCCTATTTCTAATCATAACCACCTGTTTTTCCATGTCTCTCATTGCCTCACTCTTTCTAAGCCTATTCTTTGTCCTCAACATAGCCTTTGACCCCAAAGTGCCCCTCCACCTTTCCCTGTCTATCATCTCTGCTCTGGCTTTATCTCTTTTCCTTCACAGCTGTGATCCCATAGTTGACCAATTCAACTAAATATTATCCTATATACTTAAATTCCTTTCCATCTTGTCCTATCAGTCATATTAGTCATGGCTTGGAAAAACATCAACTCTGGATTATGCCAACCATATATCTAATTTGCTCTTACTTAAATGTTTGTAGATATTTCTATACACACTGAACAGTTCTAAAATCATTTGCTGGATTTTCATCCTTATCCCAACCATTAACTTTAGATATCCTTCAAGGCTCTGTCTTGTATTATTCTGCTCAATTAATTTTATACTCTTTCTCTTAGCAATGGCACAAACTCCCATTGATTCAATTGTCACCTTTTCCCAGATGATTCCCAAATCTATCTATCTTCCCCTAATCTCCCTTCTGAACTCCTGTTCTACGTTCCCAACTGCCTGCTTGGCATCTCTCCCTATATGTTCTGTAACTTTCCTCTTTTAAAATATTGTCTTTTTAACTATGAATTTTAAAAGTATATAAATCAAATCAAGTAATGTTTGTTAAACACTTACTATGTGCCAGGAACTGTGTTAAGTTATCACAAATCCAAGCAGAAAGACCTGCCCTCAAGGAGCTTACATTCTAATGGGGAAAGACAGAACCCAAAAGGAAGTTGGTGGTAAAGCTACCCAGCTGGAGGACATTTTAGAGAAAGTCCAAAAGAAGAATCAGGAATACAACCTGAAGAGAATGAAGATGTGGATGACCTGGGTGTCCTTAAAATGGAAGTTCTGGAAGGAACCATCCCATGAGAGGAAGGGACCACAGAGCTTAGTGGTACTTGCAATGTATGAAGTCCAGGGTTCAAATAAAGTTCAAGTATGAAGAAGTTTCTAGGGCATTGTAGAAAAATTTAGTAGGTGAGTCGGGAGTGCAGCCTGGAAAGGAATGAATTATACTCAAAAAAGAACAAGAAGAAGAAAGGCTGTGTTATAAAAAGTTGTAGATTTCTTTTATATATAGTTTATTTAAAAGAATTGTAGGGTATTGTCTCTTTAAGGTGCTGACCACTCATAGGGAATAGTTAAGAGAACAAAGGGACCAAAAAGTATTTTACATAAATAAAAAAGATTTAAATAAATTGGTAAAATATGTAAACTACTGCCTATGTCATAGATGAACATTTTGATACTTAAAAGCAGAAAAAGAACTTTGTTTTATTTTTTTTAAACTGCTAAAATATATGTGGGAAGAAACACAATTTCCAGATCAGATTTGAGATGTTTTAGACAGGAAAACTTAAATCACCTCATGAAGGATGTAGGATGGCATCTCATTTGCATATGGACAGTTTGATAATTTAAAAGAGTAAAGCAAAAGCTTTTTGTTTTTTAAAAATTATTAAAATGTAAGTATAGACAAACATAGTTTTAAGTACACAAAATGAGATGTAAGATTTTGTTAAGAACTTATTGCTTCAGAGCATTATTGTTTCTTATATAGCTGCAAATAGCCATTTAAGTCAAGAAGGTGAGAGAGAGAGAGAGAGAGAGAGAGAGAGAGAGAGAGAGAGAGAGAGAGAGAGAGAGAGAGAGGGAGTATTTGGAAGCCAGTGAATCATTTTTGAATGGTTTGGTTTGGTTTTAAAGTAGTAAGTCACTGAGTACTGAATGGCTCAAATTTAAGCCATTGAAAAGGTATAGGACATCAAAACCATTTGGTATTGACTAAGAAACAGAATAGTTGATCAGTGGAATAGGTTAGGTTCACAGGACAAAATAGTCAATAACTATAGTAATCTAGTGTTTGATAAATCTAAAGACCCCAGCTTTTGGGATAAAAACTCACTATTTGACAAACATTGCTGGGAAATTTGGAAACTAGTATGGAAGAAACTAGGCATTGACCCACATCTAACACCGTATACCAAGATAAGGTCGATATGAATTCACAATCTAAACATAAAGAATGATATAAACAAATTAGAAGAATGTAGAATGGTTTACCTCTCAGATCTGTGGAGGAGAAAGGAATTTGTGACCAAAGAAGAACTAGAGACCATCATTAATTATAAAATATATAATTTTGACTATATCAAGTTAAAAAGTTTTTGTACAAACAAAATGAATGCAGACAAGATTAGAAGGGAAGCAATAAACTGGGAAAACATTTTTACATTCAAAGGTTCTGATAAAGGTCTCATTTCTAAAATAGAGAATTGACCCAAATTTATAAGAATTCAAGCCATTCTCCAATTGATAAGTGGTCAAAAGATATGAACAGACAATTTTCAGATGAAGAAATTGAAACTATTTCTAGTCATATGAAAAGGTGCTTCAAATCACTATTGATTAGAGAAATGCAAATTAAAACAACTCTGAGATACCACTACACACCTGTCAGATTGGGTAAGATGATAGGAAAAGAAAATGTTGAATGTTGGAGGGGATGTGGGAAAACTGGGACACTGATACATTGTTAGTGGAACTGTGAATGGATCCAACCATTCTGGAGAGCAATTTGGAACTATGCTCAAAGAGTTATCAAACTGTGCATACCATTTGACCCAGCAGTGTTTCTACTGAGCCTATATCCCAAAGAGATCTTAAAGGAGGGAAAGGGACCCACATGTGCAAGAATGTTTGTGGCAGCCCTTTTGTAGTGGCTAGAAACTGGAAGCTGAATGGATGCCCATCAATTGGAGAATGACTGAATAAACTCTGGTGTATGAATGTTATGGAATATTATTGTTCTGTAAGAAATGACCAACAAGATGATTTCAGAGAGGCCTGGAGAGACTTGCATAAACTGATGCTGAGTGAAATGCAAGAGATCATTATACACAGCAACAAGACTATATGATGATCAATTCTAATGGACATGGTTCTCTTCAACAATTAGATGATTCAAACCAGTTCCTACTGTTCAATGATGAAGATAGTCATATACATCCCGAGAGAGGCCTATGGGGACTGAGTGTGGACCACAACATAGCATTTTCACTCTTTCTGTTGATGTTTTCTTGCATTTTGTTTTCCTTTTTAGGTTTTTTTTCTCTTTCTAGATCTGATTTTTCTTGTGCAATAAAATAACTGCATAGGTATATATACATATATTATATTTGCCATAAATTTTAACATATTTAACATGTATTAGACTACCTATCATCTCCAGGGGTGGGGTGGGGGGATAGGAGGGGGAAAATTCGAAAAAAAAATTTTTGCAAAGGTCACTGTAGAAAAATTACTCATATGTTCTGTAAATAAAAAGTTTTAATAATAAAAAAAAAAGGTATAGGCCATAGGAGGCAGAAGTTGGAGCTGGAGTAGTAAGGGGATTGAAGAACCTGGCAAAAGACTCAGCAGAAGATGAAAAGCAGTTTTGTGGGAATTGTTTGACAAGACTAGAAACAGGTGTAATCAGCTGGCAGAAGGCTTCACTAATATGACATTTATTAGTTGGAGAGAAGCTTAACCTCATTGGACTAGAGCTTGTCAAATTGCTACAGCTAGCATTCGTAGAATAACATTAAATAACACTGGTGGCAATAGGCATCCTTTTTTCACCTTGATCTTATTGAAAGGTCTTTAGAGAAATGGAAATTAAGAGGATGTCTATCAACTGGGGAATGCCTAAAAAAGTTGTGGTATATGAATGTACTGGAATGCCATTGTTCTATAAGAAATAATGAGCCGGCTATTTTCAGAAAAGCTTGTAAAGATTTGTGTGAACTGATACTGAGTGAAGTGAGCAGAACCAGGAGAACATTGTATGATAATCAACTATGATAGACTTGATTATTCTCAGTAATACAATAATTTCCAAAAGACTTAATGGAAAATACTATCTACATCCAGAGAAAGAACTATGAAGTCTAAATGCAGATCAAAACATACTATTTTCATTTATTTTGTGTGGTTTTTCCTGTTTGTTCTGTTTCTCCTCTTACCACATGACTGAATGCAGAAATGTGTTTAACATGATTGTACATGTATAAGTTATATTAGAAGCTTGCCATCTTGGGAAGGAGGAACAGAGGGAGAAAAATTTGGAAATCTAAATCTTACAAAAAAAATGAATGTTTTTACATTTTATATGTTTCAATTACATGTAATTAAAAAAATACTAAAAACAAAATAATAATAATAAGCATTGATTTATGCACACAACAAGCCCTCCAAACTATGAGGTAAAAAATTAAAAAACAAAGAAAAGGCCTTTGGAATTTTTCAGTTATAAATATTAATTACTAGTTTAGAAAAAAATAGTTTACCACATTGATATATTTGCAATAATGTTTATTAGAATTTGCAGTAGCTCTTTTTGTAGTAGCAAAGAATTGAAAATTGAGTAAATGTTCATCAATTGGGTAATGACTGAATAAGTTATGGCATATGAATATAATGATGAGCAGATTTCAGAAAAGCCTGGAAAGACTTACATGAACTGTTGCTGAGTGAAGTGAGTAGGACCAAGAGTACAATGTACACAGTAACCAGACTTATATGATCAACTGTGATGGACTTGGTTCTTCTCAGCAATGTGGTGATTCAATATAATTCCGACTGTCTTGATATGGAAAATGCCATCCACATTCAGAAAAAGAACTATGGAATCTGAATGTGGATTGAAGCATAGTATTTTTATCTCTATTTGGTCTGATTTTTCTTGCACAGAATGACATATATGGAAATATTTTTTAAATGATTGTGCCTATATAACCTATATCAGATTGCTTATTTTCTTGGGGAGGGGAAAGGGAAGGAAAGGAGAAAGAAAAATTTGGACACAAAATCTTACAAAAATAAATATTGAAAACTATATTTATGGGGCAGCTAGGTGGCGCAGTGGATAGAGCACCAGCCCTGAAGTCAGGAGGACATAAGTTCAAATCTGGTCTCAGACACTTAATATTCCCTAGCTGTGTGACCCTGGGCAAGTCACTCAACCTCAATTACCTCAGCAAAAAAAAAAAAAAAACTATATTTATATGTTTTTGGAAAAACCCAGTAAATAAGCATTAAACTAAAACAAATATGACTTTCCCAGGTTCAGATAATGGTTAGTAATTTTAATTTTAAAAGTATATTTTAGCTAAGGTATGTACAATTTAATTATGTACAACATACAATGTATAATATAACCATAATCTTGTACACTTAAACTGTAGTATAGTATAAATATAATTTTTATATTCACTGAGAGACCAAAAAATAAAAAAATAATGTTTATCATAAATATATCTTTATTCCTCTACTTTATCTACCTCTGGTTTAGGTATTTGAATTGAGCAAATTGGATGAATTTCCCAAAAAGGATTTATGGGATGTGACTGACAAAAGTTAGGTTGGGCAACCGTGGATGTGTTTTATTCTGCATCACTGAGAAAGCAATGAGACTTCAGATATATCAAAACTGTATTGATGGTTCTTTTATGGTTTCTACATGGATAATATTGCATGGTTGGCATTCAGGCCATGACTGCAAAACCATAATCACCATGATGCTTCTGGGGAAAATATCAAATATATCCAGAGGCAGAATTTTAAGATACTCTTATATTCCTAATATTTTCAGTTTCATGTGTGAGTCCTTTCCTAAAGGTAATTAATTCAGTCCTTTCTTTGTATCCTATACATACCACATCAAAGAATTGAGTATAAAGCAGATATCACTATTGCAAATAATAACCCTAACTAATATTTATATAAGACTAGGTTTATAAAGTGTAATTCCCATCTTACAACTGAGAAAACTAATCCAAGAAAAGTTCGAGAAATTTCTTAATACTACACAAATTGTAAATAATAGACTCGTGTTGATTCTTTTTTACTACTTTATAACAGTATAAAAAGGGAGAAGAACTAAATGATAACCCCTTTCAACTCTAAATTGATGATATGATGAATTTAAGGCACTGTGGAATAATCCAGTTTTTTTAAGATTTACAAAACTATTTATTCTAGATGAAGAACAGGGTTCATATGTAGGATGGATTAAAGTGTCTTTTCCAACTCCGAAATTCTGTGCATGCTTATAATGTAATAGATGACATGGTTTCATTTCTTGCTTATTTTGACAAAATCTGTCAAGTATTTTAAAGATAGATCTTTACTTAAAGAACAAAAGAAATATTAATTTTGAAACATAAAATACTATTTTTGACAATCTGTTGAATTTTGTATACAAATAGTAGTTTTAAAGGCTAAAATACATAGATAACTTCTGGAATCACAGATAGTTGTTTTGAAAAGGTGATGGAAAAAGAGAGTTGTCTTATGCAATTGGTCAGAAATAAAACATTACCTCTTGAAGACATAAAAAAGATATACAAAACATTTTCCTCATACTAACTTTGTGAGATATGTAGTGAGAATATTAGCAGTCCTGTTTTACAAATGAGCAAACTGATGGTCAGAAAAATAATTTTTGCCCAGGATCAAATACCTAGTAAGAGTTTTAGTTAGCTTCAATAAGACATTCGTGTGTTTTGCAAAGTTCTTGTAAGTTTCTTATAAAGTAGAGCTTTCTTTACCAAAAAAGCACTGAATTATATTGAATCCTATTTTCCCCCGCCCCAAGTCTCTGGAAGCTCTTCTATAGATCCAAGCCTGGCCTTGCTCCCCATCCCTACTGTACTGAGAAAGTCAAGAACATGAAATGGGCATAATGGCTATATTTATAGTGCAGAAAGGCAGACACAGTGCAACCTTGTTCCACAATGAGACCATGGCCCGATCACAAAGTGTTTTCCAAGAACGAAGCACCAGTGCTTGAGAATATATATGTGAGAGCCAAAAGGGGGCCAGGGCAGACATCCTAGAGCTGAGGGAGGATGCAAGAGGGTCTGGTGTGCATGAAAGACCCAAGGAGCCAGGATAGATGATGCAGTGTCTCTAAGCCCCTGCTCCAGCCAATCTCTCAGGGCCCCAGCCCTTAGCCTCCCTCCTACTGGGGCACCAGTTCAGGTTTACCTAAGGTTCTAGTGTATGGCAGTACCTTTATTACAGACACTCCTTTCCTTGCTATTGACTCCTGTTGTAGGGGAGCAAGACTAACCTTCCATCTCATTCCCACCATCTTGAGATGAGGTTCTGAGTGAATGTGTAACATGAGGTCAGCCCAGCCCAGGTAGCACATTATTCTTCCTAGGCAGAGACTCAGGGCTAAGAGACCCTAGGAACCAGTAAAGACAGAGGGCCTGCATGGACCCTAATGAATCAGACATGATCCTTGAAGCAGGGCTCCCTTCCTCCTCATCTCCCAAAAGCCTATTGTTACCCCCTCCTAGCACTGTCCCCATCCCCTTTCTTCCCTACCCCCATTCTGGTTCTTATTCTTTCAGTGTCTTATTCTCTGCCAAATAAAATGATGCTAATAATAATAAATTAAAAGCGCAATGGTTTGCAAAACATTTTACATATATGTTCTTGTTTGAACTACTGGGAGAGCTTCAGCTGTTCCTGCCCAGGTTTTAGTTTCACAAGGGAAGCAGTCTATATAGCTGGACAAAAGCTGCTGTACTAGCAGTCGAAAGGCCTGGGTTCTGGCCCGTTTTCCCATGTGACTAGCTGTGAAAGTCCAAGTCTCAATTTTGTCATATATAGAAATAAAAGCATTTGAGGAGATGATCTCTGAGGTCTTATTATTTTATAATCTATGATTTGTAAAGACTCAAACTCCCCTTGAGACTTAGGGAATAAATGCTAATGGTAGAGTCATGTGTGTAATTGTCCTTAGTGGTGTGGTGGAAGGAGGTCTTGGAATCAGAGAAATTCAAGACTTAGTTTCTTTATCTGTCAGAAGAGGGGACTGGACTAAATAGCAACCTCTAAGGTTCCTTTGTTGGAGGCAGGTAGGTGACTCAGTGGATAGAACACTGGATCTGAAAGACCTGATTTCAAATTTAGCCATAGACACTAACTATGTGACCATTTACCTTAATCTACTGAAGAAGGAAATGGCAAAATACTCCTGTGTCTTTGCCAAGAAAACGTCATGGACATTATTGTTGTGCTATGGTCCATGGGGTCACAAAATGTTGGGGAAAAAATTGAAGGACAAGGTCCACTTTAGCTCTAAATGGATAATCTGACAAATTTAAAGCCTTGTAATAACTAGGAGATATTTTCAGGCAGGATACTCTTTATGGCCTTTAAATGAAATCAAAGAGATGTCCACCTACTCTGTCTATGAATAAGGTTGGCCCTGCCTATTATAAACCAGGGTCAGTCCCAGAAATTTTAATCCCCTTTCATAAATTCCAACCTGCCAGCATCATAGAACAATTGAAACAATAAAAAAGCTTGTGATGCTAATGAATTATGTTAATTGAGTGTTCTAATGAGTTGTGCTAATGAATGCATTTCACTGCTCCCCAGAGTAAGGAGACAGAATGGTTAGAGGGGTACAGGGAAAGATTATAGTCACAGTCACAACTCTCCTTTTAAACTTAGCATTTGGAATCTCCTTTCTCCTTATTTGTCTTTTCAGGAGTTTACAGCAGTCCTTTCAAATGTCCCTAAACACTAGGTTTATTTAAATCCAGGCTTGCTCCAGGCACTCCCTAATACAGAATGGTGGTGTGCTGATGCTTTCATGGCTGGGTCTTGGAAAAATAAGTTGTGGAGCTGAAGTAACTTAGGTTCCCATCAAGTATTTGTAAGGGCTTTAGGAAAAGGATCTATAATTCCTCAAAGACTTGAGGAATAGGTATGTAAAACATCATATGATGGGTAAAATTAATTATGAAGCAGCATAGCCTATTCTAGAGCCATCAACCCATTATTGAGAAACTAAGAATGGAACTATCTGTATAGGAAATTCATGGAAACTCTGTCTTCACCTCTCTAAATCAACCCTGACATGTCCTGTATCCTATCTTCTTAGTTCTATTCTAGAGCCATCAACCCATTATTGAGAAACTGAGAATGGAACTATGTGTATAGGAAATTCTGCTTAGAGAAGATATAGGTTTCTCCCAGATACACAAAGACAAGGTCCTCAGACAAAGATCTACTCCTCAGATATAAATCAGAATGTGTGAATTATAAGGATATATACCAATCCACGCAACATAACGTTATGGAAAGGAATCCCAACCCAAGAGTTCAGGAGTTCCAGATTGCAATTTATGAAAGAGGATAAAATTTCATGGACTGACCCTGGTTATAATAGGCAGGGCCAATCTTATTCATGGGCAGAATAGGTGGACACCTCTTTGATTTCATTTAAAGTCCATAAAGAGTATCCTGCCTGAAAATAGCTTTCACTTGGTCCAGTGGGTATTACAATTGCAAGATCTAACAGTTTCACAAAACAATAACCTGCCTTTGCTTTGTTTCTCACAATAATTCTTTCCTAAGTGGAAACAAGCAGCAAGAATTAGATCATCAGTACTCATGCATGGGTGCTGCTGGTTCTCAAAGTGTGGTGGGTGAAAGATGAAATGACTGAAGAAACAAAGCTTTGATCTTCCAAACATTGATGTATTAAGTAATACATGACAATCACATAAATTGGGATCAATGACCTTCCTTAGTTTTGTCACTGAACTCTAAATTACAGAGGAAGATAGGTATTTATACACTAAAAGCAATATTCAAATAAGACAAATAAAAGAATACAATTAGCTAGCAGACAAAATTAGGTAATCTGATTTCTAACTGGAGGAAGATTAAGGATATTCCAAGTTGGGAGGTGGAGAGTAAATAGGTACAATTCTATGAAATCAGAAAAAAAAAGAGCTCCTACTCCCTCCAACTGTCTGGCAGTGAAACTCCTTGCTTCAATCTTCAGATCTGATCAGGTTTCTGGTTAGCACAACCCAGGTCCTCAGGTAAGGGTCTCTAAGCAGCAGGTAGAAGTAGTGTAGCTTCCCAGCCATGCAACAAAAGTCCTCTCACAATTGCCACAAAAGAATTGCCTCTCACAAGGCAGAAATTGGACTACATTCATAACTGAATAGAAAGGGAACTGAGCTAGCTCCGAGGTTGAGTCACAAGATGGAGTCAGTGTGGTGCACTCAATTCTCATTTCTGCTTACTGTTAAAATTCCCCCAGTGGGCCGACTGCCTTCATGGGGTAAAGGCGGAGCATTGGTTAATGAGAGCTTATCCTAGCTACATGATAACAGATGTTTCTCTTTTTAAGTCTTTTACTTCTTGCCATCTCTTTCTCTGTGTGATTAACTGCCACCTACATAGAGCATCTTTTCTGTGTGAAGAACAAGATAATTTTCTTAGAGCACATTTAGTTTTCTTTGTCACCTGCCAAATGTCTTTGTGTTAGAGGAGGGTAAAATGAAGCATGTACTCATTGTCCTATTCTTCAGTACCCAGTTTAGAGCCTACTTCTTTGAGTAAGCTTTCCTGTACTAGGGAAGGGTTTCAAAATATGCCTATTTATAATCCACATTTTTTTCTCCTACTGGAGGACAATCCTATAACTCAAATAGAATTCCAAGCAAAGACTGATTGGAGAGCCAATTTTCATGGTCCACTTGTCTACTAGGCTCAACTGGCTCAATAACAGGCCTCAATTCCATCCAGCTTCTCTACCTCCGTCCTTCCAACTTTTACAGAAAAATTTATATGGGCCAGCAGAGCTCTATAACCTTGGTTCCCTCAGGATCTACCCTAGACCAGTGTCAGCAGCCCTGGCTAGAAAACACACAACTCTAAATGTCAGGGATGCAGGGGCCAACCACTAAAAATTGTACTATCAGAATTCCTGGGCAGGCCAGGACCTGCAAAAGGATATGTATACTCAAGTCTCCTAGGGCCACCTCTTTGAAGAAATCCTTAGTATGCTGAGGGGGCTGTAAGATTGAGACTTACAGGTGACACATATGTGTGTTGTTGCTAAGCTAGGCCAAACCATTGCCCCACCTAAGTAGCAACAGCTGAGGTCTGGGGGTGATTTGTTTATTGTGCAGCCTCAAAAATACCTGGGGGTTCAGCAGAGTCAGCACCATGGCCAGCAGCCAGCCAGTGGTAGCTGCTGCTGACACACACCTTCTAGTAGAATGCCCTTTTGGGTCCAGTCTTCCCAGCTTTATCTCTCCCACCACTGAGCAACTCTAAAGTCCCACTCCTACTTCTGTGAAGTCTACCCAGGTGAACTTTTTCCAACTCCACCTGTATAAACAGTCCTGGGGAGACACAAATCTCCACTAACTAATAGGAGTAGTAAAAATAAATAAGAACTATCACATCAATAAACTAATTTGATCCATGTAACAATATGAAGTAACTATTATTATCTCCATTTTACAGAGAAGGAAACTGAGATTGAGAGGAGTTTCTAAATTCAATTTCTTGATTTTATGAGATCCCAAAAAAATAATTTACTGAAGGCCATACAGAAAGATTCATTTGACTTTTGCTGAAATAAACTGGTTTGAAATGGCAACAAACAGAGCCCAAATTTCATATATGCATACTACCAGAGCTGGGGGGAACTTTAGAGATGACCTTGAACATCATGAACTTAATTTAGTAGAAGAAAAGATAGAGGATTAGAATTAGTGTTGGAGCAGAAACTAGCTTTTTATTCTCTTGACATTACTACGACCACAATGAGACTAGACCATGTCTTTGGCTATTGAGGAAAGTATCTTTATACTTTACTCCTAAGGCACAGGACCTCTAGAAATTGCAGCATCCCCAAGACAACTAGTTCTGCTCCAAGAACAACCCTCAAAATCAAGATATGGAAGGACAACTTCTGCACCATCCTCATCAACTGCCATTCACAGGGCAACCAAGCCAGTCTTGCTACTCTGAGCAGAGCACTCTCAAGTAGAGAGTGGAGGAGAGTGTCAGGAAAATCAAATTACCATTTCTCCTTGACCTGATGGAGACAACCCCAAACTCTGAATCCAAGAATCTTGGCAATAACATTGTCCCCCAAATCATCAGACCAACTTCCATATCAGCCTTGAGGCTCCCCCAATGACTGTTTTCCTCCATCATCACCACTACCAGCTGCTGAGCAACTGCCACTAACAGGGTAGGCAAGCCATACTCACTGAGGCAACAAGATATCCTGAAGGAGAGACAAGAAACCATGTATACTCAATTAGACAAACTTGATTACCATTTACCCTCAGATACTGATAGAGATAACCCAGTACCCTGAACTCAAGATTCTTGGGAATACCATTGCTCCCAGCCCACTGTTCATAATCTTTATCCTGGGAAATAACTCCTGTGGTGATGCAGTTTGGCAACTGCTCCTGCAGGTGTTACATCTTCTGATGTCCGAAAAAAGAAAATCTTTGTCATCAAAGTTCTTAGTTGTCAAATAGTTCAACTTCAGACATCGATACAATTTTATCAGAGGAAATTGTATTAAAGACTACCATCTGCTTTGCTACTATACCCTAAGAACAATGAGAACTTTCCTTCTGACTTGTAGCTGAAAGCTTCCATGTGTGTTGTTTCCCTCATTAGAATGTGAGCACAAGAATAGGATCTGTTTTTTTTTCTTTTCCATTTGTATCCCCAGCTACTTAGGACAGTGTTTTGCACATGATAAGCATTGAATTCTTCATTCATTCATTACTAAATCAACTCTTTGTGACCTCCCATCACACTATCCCTTGGTACTACCTAAGACCACCATTACTCCTGGCCTAGCTATGTTCTTTACAATCCCTGACCTTAACCCCTTTGATGAGTCAGTTCAGCTCAACCCTCTCTACACTGAAATCCCTTGTTTTATTAGCAGCCACACTTTGCCAATCCCCAATCCTGTATAACTCCTATGATCCTTCTTCTTCAATCCTACTCACATGGTGCTACTGAATGCTGAAGGAGAATGAATGAGTTCACTATAGATCTACTCTAGCTAATCTCAACTCACCCTCACTGCCACAAGTCAATTCTTTGATTTCTCCTTAATCCCGCTCACCAAAATGGTTGTTCTAAACCTTTTCTTCTATCAAGGGCCTGATGCTGTACCCTCCTCCCAACTTTTCAACTGAGGACCTCATCGCATGTTCCACTAAAAAAAAATTATGCTCATCATCAAGAGCTCCCTCTTCTCTCCTCTTTTTTATCTCATCTCCATGTAAAATCATCCATCACCACTATATTCTTAATTCCAATTTCTGATAATAAGGTAGTCCCTTCCAATTCCTAAGGTCAATGTCTCTTCTTGCATCTTGATCCCTTTACCTCTTGTCTTTTCCAGGAGATTGCTCTACTGTCATCTCCATTAGAATCTTTAATCCAGCCCCACATACTGATTCCTTCCCTGTGGACTTCCCAAATCTTTCCTTCATTAGATCCTACCATCTTATGTAGCTATTATCCTAAATCTCTCTTACTTTGCCAGATAAATGTCCTGAAAAAAATGCCTCAACAATCACAAGCTTTTTCCTGTCATTTTGATATTTATTTGCCTTAGCCAACTCCAAGTTTATTTATAGGAGATCATGTAAATGGATTGATGGGTAACTTAAAGTAAATCAAGTTCTGAGAACTAAGGAAATTTTGCAAGTCAGCCCAAGACCGAGATGGAAGTTTTATTTTCATGGATGTTGCTCTATACAGTCCCCTTTTAGATTCTTTGCTGGTAATTTCTGGAAGCATTTTCCTCTCCCTATTACCTACTTCACCTTTTATTTAAAGGAATTGGCCTGGAGTACACTGGTAAATGTTTAATATACATGGCACATATCTTACTGTCTTACATATTAATCTGTTTTACTCATATTTTTTTCTTACTACTTTCTTAAGTCTCAACAAAACATTAAATCAAGCCTTGATTTTTTTGAGGTGCAAATTATCACATTGAAGATTTAACAATTGCCTCTCATCACCTGTATTGAGTTGATACACCCATTCTGGTGTCACCTTTACTTATTGCCTGTCTATTTGTTTGTTTGTCTCTGCACATGCAAACATATAATGAATATATTATATGGCATAAAAGACAAATGGATGTATCCACATGTTTATATATGAATATATGTAAATATATATGCTATTACATATAAATTGGAGCCAGTCAGACTGAGAGAGAGTTGATTATTAAATTTTCAGTGTGAGCATCTACAGATCAGATGTTGGTAGATGCTACAAATTAGAGCTTAATTTATTATTTTGTTGATTGCCTGGAATTAAGAAAGTGATGAAGAAAGTGTTTGTGTACATTAAATTTAAAATGTGTTTCTGCATATATATGTATATATGTTTGTACATATATGTATATTTCAAGTTCTGGTTAATAAATATTTACCAGTACTCTTCTGCATATATGTATAAATACATTTTTATATATAAGCATATGAGAGATATCCACTTGTTTCATGCCATATACACATAAATTAAGAAACTGAAGCCCCAAAGAGTAAAATAGTATGCTCAAGTTTTCATAATAATGAGTAGCACAAAAATTTGAACCCAGGTCTTTTAAATCCAAATCTAGCATTCTTGTCAGTATACTACATGCCATTCACCAATCTCAGTATAGCCTCTGGAAAGACTAATTATGAATTGCTTCTGTCTTAAGAGCTTTTTGGCATCCTCTCCCTATCCTAATTTCAGGAGCAGTATATCTTTTACTGGAAGCTCCTCTCTTGATTTTCCTATTTTCAGCCTGGTACTCCTATCCAATCTCAGGGTTCTATATAAGGGCAAAGTCTGAGAACAAATTCGGGGTCAGGAGGAGAGATAGTAGGGGAACTGGGCAAAACTTTAAGGAAAAGAAAAGGCTGTAGGGATTCAGGAAATAGAGGGATCCCCAGGAAGACCAGATCCTGGCACTGTACACTCCTCAGACGTTTCTCTGCAAGGTCCATTGATGTAGGGAAAGCAGAGCCTTTCCCAATTTACCTCCGTACCCCAGGTTACCCTCTCTCCCTGAAAGAGAGCATCTTGAAGCATTCCCACAAGGCTGCCTTTTATTTTAAAAAATATTTTATTTTTTCTAAGTACATTCATTTTTTAAATGAGTTTTAAATTTTCTCCTTCCCTCTCTCATCACCCCCTCCCTAAAGTGATAAGCAATTTAGCATAGATTAACTTGCAATCATGTAAAATGCATTTTGTGAAAAAAAGAAACACGCCAAAAGAAAAGAACCATTGAGAAAATTTTTAAAAGTGAAAATAATATGCTTTGATTTGCATTGAGACTTCATTAGTTCTGTTTCTGGATCTGAATAGCATTTCCATTGTGAATCCTTTGGAATTGTCTTGCATCACTGAATTGGTGAGAATAGTTAAGGCAGTCACAGTTGATCACTGTACAGTGTTGTTGGTACTAAATACAATGTTCTATTGGTTCTGTTCACTTCACTTTCCTTTAGTTCATGTAAGCTTTTCCAGGTTTTTCTGAAATCAAACAGGACTGCTCTCAGTTCAAAATCAGGGGACCAGTTTATTGTGTTAGTCTTAGGCTTCGTTTTCCATCTCTAAGCAGACCCCAAAAGAGACCAAGCAGCAGCAGTTCTATACTATCTCATAGTAATCCTATCAGTTCCCATGGATTCATTCAACATGCCTATGGAGATGCAGATCTCTAGCTCAAATCTTTATAAGCAGTCCTAATCTCTCTTCTGAGCTCTCCTCCAATGTTTTCCTGCATGAACCTATTTTTAAAAATTATTTTTATAATTGCACTTCAGTATATTTAGTTTCTTTTGCAACTTCATGTATTTTATTTTATGAGTGGAAAAACATTATTCAGAGAAGGAGTTGAGAAGCTTTACCAAATTGTCAAAGGGATCCATGACACCCCCAAAGTTAAGAACCATTTCTAAATGCTCCATTCTTCACAACTTTCTTTTATGAAAGACTCTACTATCATCCTCATCATCCAGACTTGCAATCTTCTATCTACTATCAAATCTTCTCATTTTTACCATCCCAACATTTCTGGGTATATACATCTCTTCTCCATTCACACAACCACAACCCTAATTCAAGCCCTCAGTACCTCTCTTTTAGACCAATAAAATAGACTTCTAACAAGTCTTTCCCCACTCTAATTCTCCTCTACTCAACTGTCAAGATGACTTTTTTAAATGTAGATCTGATCATGTCAATTCCTTGCTCAGTGAGCCCTAACACTTTCTTATAATCTCTAGAACTATGTCTAAAGTCCTTTCTTTGGCATTTAAAGCTTCTCACAACCTAGCCCTTTCCTACCTTTCCAATGTTCTTCCATGTTAACCTTCTTCACACACTCTACAATCCAACATCATTAGTCTACTTGTTGTCCCTCACATGTAATCCTCCAACTCCCATCTCTGCTTTGGCAATGGCAACCTCCTATGCCCATGGCAGCCTCCTATGCCCGAAATGCTCTTGACTCCTCCTTTTCACCTCTTGGTTCCCTCGACTTTCTTCAAAAGTTATCTCAATGCCCATTTTCTTCAAGAGATCTCTCCAAGTCCTCCCATCTTCTAGTGACTTCTCTTTTGAGATTGCCTTCCCTTTGTTCTGTATTTATCTTGAACATTCCTAGTTATTATATGCTGTTTCCCCCATTAGAATGCGAACTTCTTGAGGGTAGGGACCATTTTTGCCTTTCTTTGTGTGCTTAGCACAAATGGTTGCCCAAATGGAGAATTATTCCTGCTTCTCATCTCAATTCCCATCTTATTCTTGTCACCTAACTGTGGTTTCTTCTTCCATATCTCTCTCACCAATACCAGGCTACAACCAGAATCTACTACCAGATCCCAACTCATCACTAAGCTCTGCCACAGGTTTTTTTCTATAAGGAACATAATAGTCTAACAGCTGGCATTTTAATTTTCCTACCCTCATGTAAATTACCCACCAATGGGCAAAGTTCTGATGCCCCCCCTAGTTATGCCTCTGGTCTGAGTCATGAAAGTAGGGGCAGTATGATACTGTGGAATCTTGACCTTGGAGTGAGAAGACCTAGATTTGAACCCTGTCCCTGCTATTTACTGCCTCTATGACTTAGTTCAACTCACTTCAGCACTAAAGTCCTCATTTTCTCAGACTTAAACTCCACTTTCTTTTCATACATTATGCCAAAAGAAGGTTTAATTAAATTTAAAAACCAGCCTCAATCAGACAGCCCAAAGTAGGGTGGGGCCCAAAGTTTGGCATTCCTTCCTGAGTAGTGAGGGTTAAGAAGGCTTCCAGCCATAAATTGGAATTTCCTGCCTTTTGTTGCAACCTGAACTGTTGCTATTCACCTGTGGCTTTTGTGCTAAGCTTATTTTTTTTTAATGTTCTGTTCAGCCCAGCCCAGCCCAGTGGATTCGGGTTCAAGTTTCAGGTTGTCTGGGCCCAACCTTTCTCTCTCTGGCTGAGACCTGCCTTGGGCAGGGAATAAGTGAAATGGGGAGGGGGATGTCAAAAGTTCATTGAAGATGAGAGATTGTATGAGAAGTGCAAAAAGCAACAGAAAAGGGTGAAAGAGGTCAAAACCCAAAGTAAGAGGCCACATACCAGGGGTGAGAGAGAAGATCCAAAAGGAATGAAAGTGGCCACCCACCAGGAGAATAGGCCACACAGGAGGCAAAGAGAGTTTTCTTATGGAGTCCTAGGTCTATCTAAGCCCCTATGCAGAACCAAGACTAACACACCCCATAGAAGACCCCACTGCTATTGGGATTTCTGCTTTTTTCATTTAAGGTCCATAAGTGGAAGGACCTAGTTATGGGTATAAAGTTCAGTTCTGTCAATCAGTAAATAAATATGAATTAAGTGCCTACTATGTGCTAAGTACTGTGCTATAGCCTCTGCCTCTGAGGAACTCCCAATGAGCTCACAATGCAGGAGACAAGAAACAAATGATCAAGTACTGCCATAATTTCAAATAGGATCTAGAAATACACCTTTTACTTGATTCCTAGGTCATAGATCAAGACCTGGAAGAGCCTCAGAGGCCAATACTCTCATTGTACAGATTAGCAAACTGAGTCTCAGGTTCCTAGGGTCTTATGCATCCAAGGTGAAATTTGAAACCAGGTCCTCTAACTCCAGGGCCAGGGCTCTTTCTTCTAATTCACTCCACCTTCCATTAGAAGCCAGGAAGTCAGCTTTCCTTCCCCACTTTTAGGGTAACCAATAATCATGCATCTTGTGGTAGTCTATAGAGTATGTATTCTTCCTCTCTTGATCTCAGCAAACCCATCCACCATCTTTTTGCCCAACTCTCATCCACCCTAGGCTATAAGCTGACTTCCTCCAACCATAGCTGAGACCTGCATGTGTCCCTAGAGGGCATGTTATTCTTTTATATAACAGAAGCATTTTATTCTTTCCCCCATCCTTGACCTGGATACATGAACCCCCACAGCAATACCCTATCAGTTTATTTTATTTATAAACTCATAGAATTTGTTAATCTGTTTGTTTGTTTTTTTGATTGACCAAATACAAGTAAACCTTCCAGTCTCTTCCTGAAGCCTACACATAACCATGCATCTCCCATTCATGAAAAACAGCCAAACAATTTAGGTAAATGATATATCAGAATGGAGTGCTGATTATTTTTTCCTTTACTTTTAATTAAAAGATCACATTGTTAGAAGAGGGAGGGAGGAGGAAAGAGGAAGGAGAAAAAGAGAGAAAGAAAAAGACAGGGAGACAAAGAAAGGAAAAAAGAGGAAGAGAGGCAGAGGAGAGAGACAGAGAGACAGACAGAAAAAAGAGAGAGATCCACTTTTTTTTAGCTTCCCCTTATCACCCTTTCTCCCCTTTTATCAGGTAGGTCTAAACTGGAAGTTTTCTGACCATCTTCCTGGATATTTGTTTTGTCTAGCAACATAAGCCATTTTTGGTTTAAAAAGCATAGGTGTCATGTCTAATCCATGGTCCATTGCTGAAACTATTCTAAATTCAATCTTGGAAACTTCTTAATAATAATTCTATGGTTCATGCTCCCCTTCAGAAGTTTCACTTTTAGGAGTGCCTTCCAAGGATCAAACTTAATAAGGCATTGAACTGAGAAAGTTTATTATATACAACATAGACTATAGAAAGCACTCATTCATGAGCTCATGGACTATCAATAAAACTTTCCCTCTCTTGGATCCATCACCCATAAAAACCTGGTTAGTCTTTCTGATCCTGAGTACCACTCTAAAATTAATAATCTCCCTACTTGAAAAGGGAAAAGGATGGGGAAGTGAAGGGAACAAGCATTTATTAATGTGTCAGCCACTATGCTGAGTTTACAAATATCTTGTGTGGGCTTGGAGCTATTAGGGCATGAAGAAATTTATCCCTCTGGTGAACCCTACCTTCCCTAGAACCCTACAGAATTGTTGTTTTATCCTAGGACTGAGTCTTCTCAAGCAGAAAAGGAACTTATTCCCCTCCCCTAGACCTACATAGTTCACATGATTCCTCAAAACAGAGAAAGGCAAGGTCTGGATTTGAATCTCCACAGCTTGTCTTTGCTATTCCTTGTTCTTTTGTCTTATGTTTATTCCAGTTCCTGAAGCTCTCAGCTTGAATTGTGAACTCCTTAGCTCAATTCAGAAACCATCCAGTTAATCAATGCTTACTGCTCTTCCATTATTTTCTGCCTTCTGCTGACTATCTTCCTTGAAGAAATGTTATAGCTCTTTTATAATGAAGTGGCCTGGAATAATATGCTTCTTAGCCTATTAACATATATTTCTCTCTTTGTTGTTCATCCTTCATTTTCAAAGAGGACCAATGACATCACAAGGGTAATATCTTGACTTTGAATGAATTAGACTCAAATGAAACAGAGCTACACAAAGCCATCAGCCTCCTCTCTTCTCCAGAGTCATTAATGTCCAGTAGCAAAACAAAGGTCAAGATAACTAACAATGGCCCAGGATGCAGTGGATGACATTGGTCTTTTTAAATTAAGGTCTTTAGTCAAATCCATGGCCCTGAGTGGCAGATCCCTCAAAGAGCTGTCTTCCATATCCATGAATTTGTATATGCTATCCACAATTGCTAGAATACTCTCTTTTTCTGCATCTCTGCCCAGTTTAAAGACTTACTTACTGCCTTTTCTCTGTTGATTATCTCCAGTTTCTTAGAAATATATCTTTTTGTACATAATTATTTACATGTTGCCTTCTCCATTAGACTGTGAGCTCCTTGAAAAACAGAGGATTTTTTAAAATTCTCTTTAAAATTCACAGAGCCTAGCACATAGTTGGCACTTAATAAATGTTAGTTGTCTAGCTGAGTGACTTTTCCCTTGAGATTCAGCTTAGATCCTCAGTACTTCATAGAGTCTTCCATGATTCCCCATCCATTTGCAGGTGTAAATAATTTTGTTCTTTACATTTTTCTTAAAGCTTATTGTAGTATTTTTTTATTCCTATTTTGTTTTACTTTGTGTCATACTTATTGGTGTTTGTCTTATCCCAATATGTTAAATTAGTCTCGAGGACATGAATTTTTATCTTTGTATATCTGGTACCTTGCACACAGTAGACACTAAATAAATGTTGAATTGCATGAAATGAATTCACCACCTCAGAGAGGATTGTTATCCTGTTTAGAAAAATGTAAGCTGAACTGAAAATTAAATTAAGATGAACTGAAATTAAGATGAACAAGAGGTGGGAAATGAGACAAATTAAAATTATTCTCCAGAATTAGGGTTTTTTTTCCTATTTGGACTCAGATTACCTTTAGAGAGTCATAGTATTCCCAGCAAAGGAAGTGATAAAACCATTGTACTCTGTTGTGGTCAAACCATATCTGGAGATTTACATTCCCTTCTAGATATAACAATCAGCTTCTAAATGACCTTAAGTCACTCATATAACAAAACAAGTTAGTAGACTGGAAGATCTTCTGAAGGAAGATAAGAAGCTGAACTACAGTAATAGAATATTTTTTGGTACTAGGAAGACATTAAAATAGCATCAATATTTTGCTTATCATAGTTCTCAGTACAGAAAATTTTCTTTCTCCTATATCACAGTTTCTTATGGAAACTAGAGAGTTGGTATATCCTAACATTAATATAATATTAGCCAGATCCCACAAACAAAAGAAAAATGTATAAGTGAAAGAAGAAAAAGCAATATGAAAAATATAGTCTCATCAATGTGAGATTACCCAATCACGTCAAAGATAGAAGGTGCTGTCATTGGACACAACTCATTTTTAGCTTAGGAGAAGAATCTCAAGCATACTGAATTCATGGTGAAAGAGACAAAAATTTAAAACAATTCAAAGGAGAATTTTTAAGTCAGCAAGTATATTAGAAATCTCCAAATTTTGCTAAAAGATCTGAACATTTATCTTCTGTTATTGTTAATTGTTAATTATTAAGAAATTGTTAATAATCTACAACATTCTTTTATATTTAACTTAAATATAATAAAAAAACATTCTATTATATTTAACTTAAATATAATAAAATCTCATACTCAGAAATCATTGTAGGCTTAGAAAGCAATGTAGAGAGAATATATTGCAGAAAGAGATGTGTATTTTTTGAGGGTGCTAAGATAAGAGCATAGAATAGAATAATTTTTCGAAATGAGTCATATAACAACCTTAAAACAGTGTTAAAATGAATCTGCTGGCACTAACAGTGAAAACAGACACTGATTGCCATCTTGTGTGATTATGAATAGTTTGGGTTCCAGATGCTCTATTACTTTGGAGTCTGAAATGGACTCCAATGGATGGACTGAGTTTATCATTCAAAAATCTTAGAGTTTTAAGGGATCTCAAATGTCATTAAGTCCATTACATAATTGATCAAGAATCTCTATATCTCACTTGACATTTAATGATCTAAGCAACATTTATTGTTGTTCATCTCTCATTCTCGAAGAGGACAAATGTCATCAGGAAGGTGATATCTTGACTTGCAAGTGAATTGGATTGAAGTGAAATAGAGCTGGAAGTCATCATCCTTACTCTTTCCTCCAGAGTCATCAGAGTCCATTGGTAGGACAGAAGTCAAGACTACTGGCAGTGGCACCAGACGAAGTGGGATACCATGATCTTTTTTAGATCGAGGTCTTTTTCAGGTATCAGTTTGTCTGAGGCAATACCCATTCAATAAAAAAAGACTAGGTAATAATTGAAGCAATCTTTTATCTATGACTGCTCTGAAACATGCTTCAGGATATGATACAAATTCATCATGATACAGTGGGAAAGAGTACTGTTTCTGGAATCAGAGGATTTGGGTTCAATCCTTATCTCTGTTTCTTGATGAGTGACATGGACAAGTTGATTAACTTCTCTAAGTTTCAGTAAAATGAATATGCTGAACTACATGATTTCTAAGGTTGCAGGTAGCTCTGGAACTATATTTCTCTGCTCCTATCCTAATGGCTCTAGCAATAGGTATTTGGTGGCCAAGGAGATTATTGTAATGATTATTAAATCATTTCTCTGACATTCCCTCACCCTTCCTATTTTCTTTCACTTTGTTCTGGGTTTGCTGTTATTTCAGCTCATTTGTTAATTTTTTTATTTAATTTTCTGCTCTCTTTTTTTTAAATCAGATTTCATAAGGGTTTATCATTTTTATTAGTCTTCTCAAAGAATCAGTTTTTAATATGATTTATCATTTCTATAGAGTTTGTTTCTAATTTATCTATTTCTACAAATGAATTTTGTAAATATGTTATCCGGTTTCATAAAAGAAGAAAGGAAGGAAACAAGCATTTATTAAGTGCTTACTATATGCCAGGAATTATATTAAGTACTTTACAAATGTTATCTCATGTAATCTTCATAACAACATTGAGAGGTAGATGTGCTATTATTACCATTTTACAGTTGAGGAAACTAAGGCAGACAGGTTATTGGAATTTGTTTTCTCAACTATAAAATAAAGATGATAATAATAATACATGCTTTGTAGGGTTATTGGGAGGCTCAAATGAGATATTATTTGTAAAGTACTTAGCAGACTGCCTGGAATATAAATACTATATAGCTAGGGCAATTAGATGGGCAGATAGAGTGTCAAGCCTGGAGTCAAGAAGACTCAAGTTAAAATTTGGCTTTAGACAGTTATTAGCTTTGTGACCCTAGGAAAATTACTTAACCCTGTTTGCCTCAATTTCTTCATCTGTAAAATGATCTGAAAAAAAAAATGGCAAACCACTACAATATCTTTGCTAAGAAAACCCCAAATAGGGTCATGAAGAGTTGAAAACAGCTGAACAACTATATAAATGGTTATTCTCTCCCTCCCTTCCCTATTTTGTGTTAGTTTGAATGGAACTTTCCCTTTTATCATTTTTTTCTTGAGTTTTGGACTAAAGACTATAGCATCCAATGAATTCTACCTCCTGCACCATCACAATGACCAAGTAGCTTTTGAATAAGAAACAGAGAAAAACAATGTTTAGCCTGGGACCCAATCCCAGGAGAACAGCACCTGGAAAGAGCAATTTACCCTTGAATATAAAATATCTCATTGTCCAAATGGAATGCATTAAGCCCACAAATTAGGTTGTAAGGAAAGAGACAGAACAAATACTTATTATCTGAAACTGGCAATGAACAATGGGTAAAAGCCAATACTTTGCTAAATATATGTGGTAACAAAGAATACTGTTTAAAGGTGAACAGATAAGACCTTAGCTCCATGATCCAAAACTGAAATGTTTAGAAGTATCTGAAAAATATGCTTGATAATGAATTGAACATAAGTCAGCATTGTCACACTAATAAATATAAAGAATTTAATATTGGAATGATTAAAAAAAGTAGAATATGTAGGAACCATGAGTTAACACCCTCATTATACTCACTGTATCTTCCTCACAATATATACTTTGGAGATATAAAACCTACGATAAGTGATTTGTCACAGAAGGATTTTCCCATCAAGTAATGTGGAATCTTTCTATTTGTTATGAGATCTCTCTCCTCAGATTTTTTTAAAAAGCAATTGACATCTATTCTAATTTAAAAGGAATTCCTAATTTCTGAGGGCCTTACAGGGCCTAAAGGCAAGACTGATGAGGTTTGTTGTTGTTCAATGATGTCCAACCCTTTCTTTCTTTCTTTTTTTTTTCTTTTTCTTTTTTTTTTTTACAACATTTAGGGTTTTCTTGGCAAAGATACTGGAGTTGTTTGCCATTTTCTTCTTGGTTCTTTACTTCCTATTATTATTCTCTGACAAAGGGGTGTGTGGGTGTGTGTGTGTGTGTGTGTGTGTGTGTGTGTGTGTGTGTGTGTTTTAGGAGACTGAAAATGAAATTGAAGAAATTTAGGGACATGTTATATACAAAGGTTCCTACAAGAAACACTTGTGTGTCGTAATATGTGGAAAATTAGTAAAAAAAAAACAATTTAAGGGGCCCTTCTCACCCTATTATTTAAGACCTTAAATAAACAGTATGCTTCAGATAACCATATTTTTAATTTTTAATGCTTTGTAGAACAAATGGACTTATTTTGAACTTATATATCCTCTTACAAAATCTTCTTACATATCCTTTAAAATCATCAACTAATACTTCAGTAGCTAGTTCATGGTAAATGATGAACTTATACTACTTTCCATTTTTGCTAGCAAGCTAAAAATCAATTTCATGCATGTGGTCTTCAACTAGTGAAATATAGACTATTTCTGGATTCAGTCTTTTAAGAAGTGATAACACTTTGAATGGACAAGAATAATTTTTTAATGACTCATATGTAGTTCTTTTCCATAGGTTTAATTTATTCAATTCTACATGATGTAAATTTGCTTCAACATTGGAAAGAAAAATTGTCATCTTCTAAACCTCACTGTTTTAGTTGTCATGGTGCTTATCCATCCAAAGCCTGAAGATGAATGTTTTCATATGTTCAAACAAGGGGACTGATAGTGAGAATAGATAAAGGGATTGAAATTATAATGTACATTTTAATGGTGAATAGTAATTTCTTTGGTTAAATACATAGGTATCTCAAATGCCTTCCTTCTCTCTCTCTGTAAGCTTGTGTGTATTTTATCTGCATATTTATCAGACTGACAACTAGGCTGCAAATATCACTCATTTGCTACCGAAACAAAATAAAATTACTACAAATTATAACACAAAATCTGTTGCTTTGGAAGAAAATACGGTCCAATTTGTTTTATTACTAAGGATTTCTTTGTGACACAAAGGAAGAAGGGAAGGAGGGAAGGAGAGAAGGAGGAAGGGAGGAAGGAGGAAGGGAGGAAGAAATAAGAAAGGAAAGGAGGAAGGAAGGGAGGAAGGGAGGGAAGAAGGAAGGGAGGAAGGGAGGGAAGAAGGAAGGAAGGAAGGAAGGAAGGGAGGAAGGAAGGAAGGGAGAGAGGAAAGAGGAAGGGAGGGAAGGAGGGTGGCAGGGAGGGAGGAAGAAAGGAAGGAAAGAAGAAAAGAAGGAAGGAAGGGAGAGAGGGAGGGAGGGAAGGAGGGAAGGAGAAAGGGAGGGAGAGAAGGAGAAAGGGAGGAAGGGAAGAAGTGAGGAAGGAAGAAGAAAGAAGAGTGAAGGAAGGGAGGGAAGTAGGAAAGGAAGGAGGGAGAGAGGGAGGGAGGAAGAAAGGGATAAAGGGAAGAAAGAAGGGAGGGAGGGAGGAGGGGAGAGAATAAGGAAGAAAAAAGGAGGGAGTAAGGGAAGAAGGAAGGGAGGGAGGGAGGAAAGAAGGAAGGGAGGGAGGAAAGAAGGAAAGAAAGGAGAGAGAGAGGGAAGGAGGGAGAAGGGAAGAAGGGAGGGAAGGAGGAAGGAAAGGGAAGGGAAGGGAAGAGAAGGAAAAGGAAGGAAAGGGAAAGGAAGGGAAGAGAAGGGAAGGGAAGGGAAGAGGGAAGAAAAAGAAAAAAGCAGGAAAGATAGACATGTGCTAGATTTAAAAGGGCCTTAAATTGTAGGATGCAGAACATAAGCTTCATTTGGTAGATATAGCACCATAAAATCACAGGGATCAAAGGACCTTAAAAATTTCCTTTAAATTGACTGGCTCCTTGTCTGCTACCTGCAAATGTGGTCATTCTTATTATCTTAGAAAAAACATTTTGCCTTGAGCCTATGAATCCTTCTCTCATCAGACAGGGGTCTGTGGGAATTAGAAGGAAAGAGAGGTCCCCTATATTTCTAAGTGGGTATTTAAGCTCTGGAAAACTGCTACTCATAGGAGTTTGCTCAAACCTTGGTAGCCATCTTAAATATAAAAGACTGCCATGGGAAAGAAAGCTTAGACTTTTTCTGTCTGGCACTAGAAAGTCCAACTAGAAATAAGGGATAGACGCCATTGAGATGAATTTGGGCTTGACGTAAACAGAAATAATCTTTGTGGCTCTGGATTACTTTCACCTGAGATCTTCAAGCAGAGGCTAGATGGTCCCTTATTGGGTCTGATGAAGGGCAAATTCTTGTGAGGGTAGAAACTGAACTCAATGACACAAGAGGTCTTTTCTGAGAGGCACAGTCCTTGTCACTCCCCTGACATTTAGGAGCTAGCTGCCCTTGGCTTCTGTAGGACCAAATCCAGGTACCCAGAGCAGGAGCACAGGGAACCCAAATGATGGCAACTCTCAAAAGCATAGAAAAAGGGGATTGTGAGTGGATATTGAGGAGCTTCGAGATGGAAATGTCTACTTGGGAACGTGGTGGGGAACAAGTTCAGGAAGGCACTGAGCTGAACACAAGGAATACAGCTTGCTTGGTGCTTAGCATAATAGGTTAAGAGTTGTCCAAGTGGTTCAGACTAGAGTGTGTTTGATGTCAGGAGCCCCAGAACCATGGGCTCTTAGCCTTTTTTGCCCCCAAGTTGGTTCTCTTCAGTTCACCTACTACCAAAAGCTCCATCTCAAGAATTGTATCCACAGTAAGCCTTCTTAAACACTGATCCCAAGCTACTTCTTTATCTAACCTGTATACTTCAGAAGCTGCCGTTCTAATGAATCAACAAGCATTTCTGTTTGCTCTTCAAGTGCCAGGCACTCTGCTAAGCACTAAAAGTATAAAGACAAAAACGAAATAGCATCTGCCCTCAAGAAGCTTATATTCCAGTGGAGGAGACAATGTATACACAAATAGATATAGACAAGATACATACAAAGAAGATATCATCCAAGGTAACTTTAGAGAAGAAGGCATTATTAGCAGCTAGGATTGGTGAGGTGATAGGTGGAGAAAGTAGCCCTTGAACTGAATCTTGAAGGAAATCAGGGATGCCAAAAGTAGAAATAAAAAATGAGAGCATTCTAGACAGAGGGACAGGCACAGCCAGTTAGAAAAGCATGGCAGTAGGATATGAAGCATCAAGTATAAGGAACAGCAAATAGGTTAGTACCTCAGAGTGCCAAAATATGAGTAATGTGTAAGAAAACTAAAATGATAGGAAGGTGACACATTGCAAGGAGTTTTACCTGCCAGACAGATGCTTAGTATTTATCCTGTGCATAATAGGGAGCCACTAGAAGTTTTTAGGCAGCAGGCTGCGCTTGGTGCTGGGTTTTTTTTTCAATATTTTATTCACCTTACTTGTATGATCACAAATTATAAAGATAGACCCTTGGTCTTGTATTTATACTTCCCATGGCTTCAATATTTGTTCAATTGGATGAGGCAGGAAATTAATGCTACTCTGCTTCTGACTTGTCTGTCTTTTTTGAAGGTCATCCCCTCCCTCCCCTTGGACATCTGTAGCCCCTGGGATTTTAAAATCTGAGAAAGACCAAAATTGTATGGTATTTAAGATAGAATTCAGAACATTACAGCTCGGTGAAAAAGTCTAAATTTGTAGTAGCCACTGGATTCAGATTTTGGCCTTGCCAGTTACTACCTATGTGATATATATTTCACTTTTCTTATCTACAAAATTAATAAATTGCCCTTCTTTCTCCTAATCTATAAGCACTATATACTATTCTGTCTCAAATGGGCATTTCCCTTACAACTTCTAGATTTAACCTACTAAAATTGGTAATTATCATATTTGACTCTTAAATCAAAACAGATCCAGAGAAAGGCTGAAATTGTGCCATCATTTCAACCATAGACATTTATGCCATTCGCTGCCTCTTTGTCCTAGCAGCTTGGTTGACTTTAGGTCTTGACAAGATGACAGATGATCTTGAAGAGTTCTTCCAACTTGAAATCTGTGATTTAGGACTTCCTTCCGGGGGTGGAGCCATGGTGGCTGAGATCAGACAGGAGTCTCTGTAACCTCCTCTAACCTTCCCTCAAACCAACAACATATGAAGCCTCTAGACTGATTTTGAAGCAAAAAAATCCACAATATCTGGAGGACAACACGATTCTAGAAGAAGATACTCTGGAAGAACTTCAAAACAGGTCTGTTTTAATTGGGCAGGGGGGCGGTCTGCTGAACCCAGACTGCAGCACAGGGAGACCAGGGCAGGGAGCTGGAGCAGGGAGCTGGAACAGGAGTCGGAACAGGAGTGGGAGCGTTGTGCTTTTCACACACCTGGGAGTCTTCTGCGGGCCTCTTGGAACAATCTGTCCTGATGGTGGGCAGGTGGTTTGGAGGGTCTGCCTTTTGTGGGGGGTAGATTGTGAACCACTGAACCCCTGATGAGCATCGGACCTAGCTGCCATTACACAGCACTTTAAAGCAATCAATCAAACAACAGGACTGATCAGCACCAGAAATAATTCAATCAGCAGAACTGCCCAGTACCTGAAATAATTCAATCAGCAGAACTGCCCCAGGGTGAACTAAAGCAGAACTGCCCAGCACCTGACCTAATTCAATCAGCAGAATTGCCCAGTTCTTGAAATAACCCAATCAGCAGAACTGCCCCAAGGCAAATTAAAGCAGTTGTCCCACCTTTGCCTTAAACAGACCCCACACCTTTAAAAAAAATGAATAAAAAACCAAAAAGAGCTCTCACCATAGACAACTTTTATGGAGAGAGGGAAGAACAGACCTCAAATCCTGAGGCCCCGAAAGGTAAAGCAACTCCAGAAAAAGCCCCAAAGAGAGACATAAATTGGTCTCCATGTCACAAGGCTTTCTTTGAAGATTGCATAAAAAATCTTAAAAGAGAGTTAGAAGAAACATGGGGAAATGAAATGAGATCACTGCAAAATAAAATAGAAAAAATGGAAAAAGAATGCAATGAACAAAAAAATGTAATTGGTCAATTGCAAAAGGAACTAAAAACAGTAACTGAAGAAAATAAGACATTAAAAATTAGAATCGAACAATTGGAAATGAATGACTCATCAAGACTTCAAGAATCAGTCGAACAAAAAACAAAAAACTGAAAAGATAGAGAAAAACATGAAATATCTCCTAGGAAAAACAACAGACCTGGAAAATAGATCTAGGGGAGACAATCTAAGGATTATAGGGCTTCTTGAAAGCCATGATGAAAAAAAAGAACCTAGACACTATCTTCCAGGAAATCATAAAAGAAAACTGCCCTGATATTTTAGACCCAGAAGGCAAAATACTCCTTGAAACAATCTACCGATCACCTCCTGAAAGAAACCCAAAAATTAAATCCCCCAGAAATATCGTGGCTAAATTCCAGAACTATAACACCAAGGAAAAGATATTACAAGAAGCCAGAAAGAAACAATTTAATATCGGGGAGCCACAATTAGGATCACACAGGACCTAGCAGCTTCTACTTTGAAGGATCAAAGGGCCTGGAATCAGATATTCTGAAGGGCAAAGGAACTTGGATTAAAGCCAAGAATAAGTTACCCAGCTAGAATGAGCATTATCTTCCAGGGAAGAAGATGGTCATTCAATGATGTAAGAGAATTTCATCTATTTCTACTGAAAAGACCAGAACTGAACAAAAAATTTGATCTACAAACACAGAACACAAGAGAAACATAAAAAGGTAACAAGAAAAAAAAACCTCTTGAGAACTATATTTCTGTTATAGATACTTATACAGAGGGTTGATTTTATGAATCTATTATTACATTATGATTATGATATGTTTATTGTGATTTTATGAATCTTATGATATGACAAACTGAAAAAGAAATTAGAGGTAGAAAAGGGATAACACTGGAAGAAGAGGAAAAGGAGGTAAAATAAGGAAAATTACATCACATGTAAAGGCAAAGAAAACCTATAATGATTGAGGGGAAAAAAAGGGAGGGGAATGAGAATTGGGTTAATCTCCATCTCATCAGATTTGGCTCTGAAGGAATAATAGACGTACTTATAAAGAAATAGGAGGGAAAGGGGGAAAAAAGGGTGGGTGGGGCTCTAAAGGGGAAGGATTGTGTGAGGGAAGTGGTTATCAAAAGCAAAATAGTAGGAAGGAGGGAAAGGGGATAAGAAAGAGAAAAGCATAAACTAGGGTAAATAAGATGGCAGGAAATACAGAATTAGTTATTTTAACTGTGAATGTGATTGGAATGAACTCTCCCTTAAAGCAGAAGCAGATAGCAGACTGGATTAAAAACCAGAATCCAATAATATGTTGTATACAAGAAACACATATAAAACATAGAGATACATACAGGGTGAAGGTAAAAGGCTGGAGCAGAATCTATTATGCTTCAGGTGAACAAAAAAGAGCAGGGGTAGCAATCCTGATCTCAGACCAAGTAAAAGCAAAGATAGACTTAATTAAAAGAGACAAAGAAAGAAATTATATCTTCCTAAAGGGTACGATAGATGATGAAGCAATATCAATACTAAACATATATGCACCAAGTGGTATAGCATGGAAATTCCTAGAGGAAAAGTTCAGAGAGATGCAAGAAGAAATAGACAGCAAAACTATAATAGTGGGGGATCTCAACCTCCCTCTCTCAGAACTTGATAAATCAAACCACAACATAAATAAGAAAGAAATTAAGGAGGTAAACAAAATGTTAGAAAAGTTAGGTATGATAGATCTTTGAAGGAAATTAAATGGAGACAGAAAGGAGTTTACTTTTTTCTCAGCAGTCCATGGAACTTATACAAAAATTGACCATGTGTTAGGACACAAAAACCTCAAAATCAAATGCAGGAAGGCAGAAATAATAAATGTATTCTTTTCAGATCATGACGGAATAAAAATCACATGCAATATAAGGCCAGGAGAAAATAGACCAAAAAGCAATTGGAAACTAAATAATTTTATCCTAAAGAATGAATGGGTGAAACAGCAAATTACAGACACAATTACTAATTTCATCCAAGAGAATGACAATAATGAGACAACATACCAAAATTTGTGGGATACAGCCAAAGCGGTAATAAGGGGAAATTTTATATCTCTAGATGCTTATTTGCATAAAATAGAGAAACAGAAAATCAATGAATTGGGCTTGCAACTAAAAAAGCTAGAGAAAGAAGAAGTTAAAAACCCCCAATCAAATACCAAACTTGAAATCCTAAAAATAAAAGGAAAGATTAGTAAAATTGAAAGTAATTAATAAATAAAACTAAAAGTTGGTTTTATGAAAAAACCAACAAAATAGATAAACCTCTAGCTAATTTAATTAGAAAAAGGAAAGAGGAAAATCAAATTGTTAGTCTCAAAAATGAAAAGGGAGAACTTTTCACCAATGAAGAGGAAATTAGAGCAATAATCAGGAGTTACTTTGCCCAACTTTATGCCAATAAATTTGATAACCTAAGTGAAATGGAGGAATATCTACAAAAATATAGATTGCCCAGATTAACAGAAGAGGAAATAAATTACTTAAATAGTGCCATTTTAGAAAAAGAAATAGAACAAGTCATTAATCAACTCCCTAAGAAAAAATCCCCAGGACCAGATGGATTTACATGTGAATTCTACCAAACATTTAAAGAACAATTAACTCCAATATTATATAAACTATTTGAAAAAATAGGGAATGAAGGACTCCTACCAAACTCCTTTTATGATACAGA
>JAJPUD010004959.1:52138-126838 GCA_023553655.1 Myrmecobius fasciatus | reverse complement strand
GATGATCAATTTTGATGGACATGGTTCTCTTCAACAATGATGTGATTCAAACCAGTTCCTATTGTTCAGCGATGAAGATAGTCATATACATCCAGAGAGCGGCCTGTGGGAACTGAGTGTGAACCACAACACAGCATTTTAACGCTTTCTATCAATATTTCCATGCATTTTGTTTTCCTTCTTAGGTTGTTTTTTTCTTCTTCTCTTTCTAGATCTGATGTTTCTTGTGCAGTAAGTATACATGTATTGTATTTATCATATAATTTATCCTATTTAGCATGTATTAGATTACCTGTCATCTAGGGGTGGAGTGTGGGGGGAAGGAGGGGAAAAGCTTGGGAAAAAAAAGTTTTTGCAAAGGTCAATGTAGAAAAATCACTCATATGTTTTGTAAATAAAACGCTTTATTAAAAAATAAATTTAAAAAATTTAAAAAAAAGAAATCTGTGATTTAAAAGTGGATTTTTTGCTTGGATTAATCTTCAGATATTTCATCCCTCCATTAGATTTTTGTAAAATAAATTTTAATGATGTTGTTACATCACCTACATTTTCCTCTGTACTCCACACTCTCTCCTGTCCTACGAAGTCATGAGACAACACAGGCAGAGAGAAAGGATGAGACAGAGACAAAGACAGAGACAGAGACAGAGACAGAGAGAATAGGTGAAACTGACCAATACATTCTAAAGAATCTGATTTTATATGCAATGTTCCAGTCATGGACTTATCAACTCTTCAAAGAGGAAGAGGTATCTTCTCACTTTGCTTCTTTAAGGCCATGTATCCTTTTTGTAGTTTTCCAATGCTATTTTTAAAATTATTTTGTGGATTTTAGTCTTCCATTTACATTGTTTTGGTCATTGTGGATAGTTCCTTTTATTCTGCTTACATTTTATTCTGCATTCATTCATGTAAGTCTTTCTATACTTTATATTCAACATATCCAGCACTTCTTAAAGTACAATAATATTCCATGTAGCTCAATTTGTTTAGTCATTTTCCAATGGGTGAGCATTTGTTTTGCTTCCAGTTCTTTGTCACTGCAAAAGAAAAATGCCACTATTTTCTTTTTATCATCTTGCTGGGATATGAGTCTAGGAATGCAATTTTTAGATCAAAAGGTATGGACATTTAAGTTACTTTATTTACATAATTCTAAATTTTTTCTAATATGTCAGTTCATACCTTCACAAACCAAGAATTACTAATCCCATCTTTCCATAATCCCTCCAATATTGAATAATACCATCTTTTCTCATTCTTGCCAATTTGCTGAGTTTGAGATAAAGCCTCCATTAGATTTTTAAGTGCCTCGGGGCAAGACCAGAAGCTACCTAAACTAAGTTCTTTAGTCAATAGCACAACAGTCATTCTCCCTTTGGGCACTTGATAGGATATAAATAGAAGAGCCATAAGGAAAAGAGATCATTTGTTCAACACTCTCTCATTTTACAATTAAGGAAACTGAGGAACAAAGGGGAGAAAATTATTTGACCAAAGTCTAACAGCTAATAAGCAGCCTACCTAAGTGCCTGACTGTGTGGCTAATTATCTATGCAGGTACTTAAGTACCTTATTATCTGTGTGCCTTGGTATATACTTAGGTATCTAAGTACAAGTGTCTAAGTACCAAATTACCTTAGAGCCTATATACTTAGACACCTAATTACCTCAGTGACTAATTATGTCATTACCTAATCACTTAAATGAAAATATTATGTGTGCCTAAGTGCCTAAGTATCCCCTTAACTAATTACCTAAGTGCCTAATTACCTAAGCCTTTAAGTGTCTAATTATCTTGTGGTTGTTAATAACTCCCAAGGCAGCTAGGAGGTGATAGGATAGAGAGTCTGGACTAGAGTCAGGAAAACATCTTTCTGAGTTCAAATCTAGCCTCAGATACTTACTGTGTGACCCTAAGCAAGTCATTTAACCTTGCTTGCCTCAATTTCCTCATCTGTATAATGACCTGGTGAAAGAAATGGCAAAGCAGTTAATATCAAACCATATTTAATATTAACACCACTTAGATAGTCAGGGCTTAGGTCCCTAAGCACTTAGACACTTAGGTACTTGAGCAGTTAGGTACCTAGGCAATTAGATAATTAGACACTGAAGTGATTGGGTAATTAAGTACTTGTTCACCTAGGTATTTATATTTATTCATATGGGCAATTAGATAACTAGTCAGGCACTGAGCTACTGCAGTGCCCAGTCAATTTGGCTCTTAGGTTGGAAGTAAGGCTATATCATAACCCAATGAGAGTTAGAGCCCAATTGGGGTGAATAGACTTAGATACTTAAAGACATAGATACTTAGATACCTAGTTTTGTTGTTGTTTGTTGTCCACACTTTGTGGCCCCATTATGTCCTGTAGGCTTGCAAAGATCTTGGAGTGGTTTGCCATTTCTTTTTCCAGAGGATTTAGACAATATAGGTTAAATGACTTGCCCAGAGTTACATAACTAGTATTTGTCTGAGACTTGATTTGAACTCAAGTTTTCAGTCCTAGGATTCTATACAACTAAGCCATCTAGTTGCCAATTATGTATGGGTTAATTAGGTACTGATGTATAGGTACTTTGGCAATTAGGTACTTAAGTATTAAGATAATTTGTTACTTAGGGACATAGGAACTTAATTATTTAGATAAGAGAAAGAGTTACAAAGCAAAGAAGGGAGAAAGAAAATAGAAAGGAAAGTGTAATATACCTTAATTAAAATAACTCCTGTAGTCTCTCAGGAAGAAGGGACCCTATAGAAGAATTTGTGCAGAGGAAAAGAGAGGTATTGAAATATAAGTGGGGGAGAATCTTGTTTCCGGGGTCACACTACTAAACAGGGTGTGTAATTGATAAATGTTCTCATGGGAGAAGAGATATATTCTATAAGGAGAGATCAGGTCCTTATAATCAGAATAATTTCTAGGGATTTGGTGCTTAGAGAGATTATTCAACCTGTCTCCAAATAAGGGAAATCGCAATTCTTGGGGCTACCTGACATCTAGAAGAGTGGAAGGGTATGAATCCCAGATAGATTTTAAGACAAATGGGAAAAATAACCCAGAGAAGGACAAAGGTCAGTTACAAACTGTAAAGAGACATGAGAAAATTTTTACCATGAAGTAATTTCCTCTCTATCACCTGCAGCACTAGGTATTCCTAAGAGTGAGACACAACAGGAAAAAAAGAGACTATGGAATTTTAGGAAAGCTTTCTTCTAGCTTGAGGGACACAATAACATAGATACTATTTAGAAGCAAAAATCCAAATCTCTCTCTCCTGGGCAAGATATAGTTACTAAATTTCATTCAGTTCTTCCCCACCTCAATGAACAAATAACTATCTAGGTCTACACATATGGTCAGCACCAGCTACTAAGTGTTTTGCACCACTATTTGCCTATTTCATGCCAATTATCCTTTTCAATGATTAAAACTGGCTCATGCAAATTATTCTGAGGCTCGGAGACACCTTCAGAAAGCCTGGAATTCTTTGACAAGGAGGAACAAAGTTGGTAGCTACTGTTATCAACATGCCATGACTATAAAAGTTCATGTCACCATTTCACATAGAATCTGAGAAATGAAAAGGAGCTCAGAATTCACATAACCCAATCCTGAGCAGAAATTCTCTCTATCTCCTAAGGAAACTTTATTTCTATTAACCTCAAACAAATTAGAAGACATGCTTACACATCTGAAGAATGGTGTTTTTCAAGTACCATGTATATATATATATATATATATGTATATTTTTTCAATAGTTTCAGTAGTTAATACAGACCTCTACTGATGGGCAACTCAAACTCAAACTGGTTATCCAAGGCTCAAAAGATGATCAGTTTAGTCCTTCTCCAATGATTTATCTTGATTCATTCTAAATGTCATCTAGATCTACTTCAATACCCAATCTGGAACTGTTCCAAATTATCAAAACTAGATAAATTCAGGTAGAAAATTTATTTTAGATGTCTAATCTAGACTCACTTCAATAACCATTCCACAACTAATAATAACTAATGATAACTAATCTATATTTATTCCCTAATAGCATTTAGCCAGGGAACCCCATTGCTGCAATACCTCCTTCTGGCACTCTTTACCCTCTGCCCTTAACAATTTGGGTACATTTGAGGATTTCTTGATTTTCCAACACTGTATAACCTAAAAATCAGATTCTAGCTACCGTTTAGGTCTGCCCCAGCTGAAATATAAGAACATAATCACCAAATTATTGTCTTACTGATCAGTGACTAAAATCATGAGACATTAAATATTAATTATCCCAAGTGGTCTTAAACCTTTTGCAGCTCATAAAACTTTTGGGCAGTATGATAAAGTCTCTGGAGCTCTTTTCAGAATAATATTTTTAAGTTATAAAATAAGTAGGATTACTAAGGAAACCAAGTGTTTATAGAAATAGAGATGCTATTTTTTTTGTATCCAAGTTCACAAAGCCTCTCTTCCTCCAAATCTCTCCATCCTTGAGGGTGATCCATGGATCCAGATTATGAATCCCTGATCTGGTCCTACTCGTGGATTTTCCAGATGAGGAAACCGAGGCCTAGAAAACAAACACAATTTTATCCAAAATAGCATGGCCAATAAGTAGCAATTGAAATTTGAATCCAAGTCTCTTAACTTAAGAGTAAATATTTTTTCCATTATTACATGGTTGCTTCCATTCAAGATGCAATCTACAACTTCAATGCTCTTGCCTCCAAAGATACTTTATGAGGCAACTCAAGTTTCAATCTTATTTGGGGGGGGGGAGGTTAAACATGGGAGAAGCCACTGGGGTTAGACACCATAATATACCTTAGAAATAAAGTCCAGTTGAGTTCTCTGTACAAGAAGACATGTCCAGACACTAATGTTCTTTTTGGACTGGCATTTCCCAGAAGGTTATACATGCATATGTCACACAAGGAATCTCTAAACTTGGCAGGTTTTGAAAAGTGTTTAAAGTCTGATAAAGGATGAGAACCAAGGAAGATGGGAAGAGATGGAAGACATGACAGTAATAAAAAGCCCAGCTCTCTTTAGACTACAGAACTATGTCAAGAAGCCCAGCACAATCTTAGCCTTCAATGACACAACGGAGCAAAAGAAGGGATGAGGGAAGGGAAAAGGCATTAATACGTGCCAGATACTGGCAAATTTGAGCTTTCATTTGATCCTCACAAAATCCCTTTGAGGTAGATGCTATTATTATCCCCATTTTACAGTTGGGGAAACTGAAGTAAACAGAGATTAAGTTACTTGCCCAGAATCACAAACCCAGTAAGTGTCTGAAACATGATATGAACTCAGGTCTTTTTGATTCCATTCACTGTCACCTAGTTGCCTCTAAATAAAATGGAAAAACACAAACATGGGCCTCAGAGAGGCAGAGCCATCAGACTCTAAGTGGTGAGATGAATTTGTCCATGCCCATGTCCTCCTCCATGCCCACCTCCTCCTCCATGCCCACATCTTCCTCCATGCCCATGTTTGTTCTCCATGCCCATGTTCTCCTAGTTGCCTCTAAATTAAATGGAAAAACACACATCTGAGTCTCAGAGAGGCAGAGCCATCAGACTTTAAGTGATGAGTTGGACTTCTCCATGCCTATGCCCTCCATGCCCACATCCTTCTCCATGCCCATGTCCTCCATGCCCACATCCTTCTCCATGCCCATGTCCTCCATGCCCACCTCCTCCTCCATGCCCACATTCTCCTAATTGCCTCTAAATTAAATATAAAAACACAGACATGAACCTCAGAGAGGCAGAGCCATCAGACTCTAAGTGGTGACATGGACTTGTCCATGCCTATGTCCTCCTCATGCCCATGTCCTTATCTGGGTTTGCATGTCTTATTACACTGTATTCTGGGCATCTCTCCACCTGCCATGGTGTTCTCATCTCACTCCCACCTGCTCTGGCCTTCTCCAACCCTGAACATTGTCTTTCAACATCTGCTATATTTTCAAAAGTTCCTTATCTTAGGGACTCCTCGTGCTATGAATTCAGGCTCAGCCTTCTGGGAAATAAAATTCCAACAAAAACATGAACATATCTTCCCCCCTGTTCCCCCACCTTATGGCTGATATTTTGGTAAGAAGCATTATTCTGCTCACCCTGAGTCAAAGCACTGGTCCGTGGATATGAAAGGGAAGAAGGAGAGACACAGGGAGACAGAGATTGAAACGACACCCCCAAGGAGTCAGAGAGCTAAGGAGGCCAAGAGACAAGGAAACAGTGAAAGAGAGGAAAAGACACAGCACAGACACAAATAGACAAGGAGCCAGAGAGCCAGTAATAAAGATGAGGGCACGATGACGTTTCAGAGACACAGAGAGAGGGACTCAGAAAAAAAAAATGGAGAGAAAGAAGGAGACCCAAGTGAGAGACAGAGACTGGGAGACAGAAAAAAAGAGAGGCAGGGAGAGACAAAGGGAGATCCAGAAGGAGAGATGAGGGAGCAGGGGTGAGAGCGACAGAGGGGGAGGAGGGAGCATTGATAAGGCGAGCGAGATGAATCCCAGCCTCTGTTCTCACTAACCCAGGGCGGCTGCGGCCACACTGAGGGGCTTTCTTTGCTGCTGTGGGAAAGTTGTGGGCGAGCGAGCCAGCGCGCCCCGGGTGACCGGCACATGTGGACTTTAATTAGCGGGATTAGGGAGGGAGCGTAGCATGTCCTTGAGCCCGATTCTGCAGAGAAACAAAAGATTTCTCTCTTGCTGCTTCTGCAGGCAGCACAGGGCCTGTTCAGATCGGGGTCGGTGAGTTCATGACGAAAGATCCCCCGAGATAACCATGCCAGAGAAATTGCATGTACTCTTCCCCCAGAGAATGGGGCTTCTGTCCGTCCAGAACATAGGGAGACCTGGACGGAAACTCACAGGGTGGGGGGAGGAAGAAAAGGAAACGGAGAGCTGATCTGGTGGCGTGGGGGAAGAGAAGCCAGACACAGGTGGGGATTTATTAAACCAGGAGATGCTGAGCGTTGAAGATTGAAAATCAGGGAGCAAAGGGATGGGGGAATAGGCTGAAGTGTAATGGGGTTAGAGGAAAAGAATGGGGACAGGGAGAAATAAAGAGTTCTCCCCTAGTTTAAAAAGACCAAGGTCTCCCATTGCATCGAGGGCCATTTCCAGTCATCCTGAGCTATATCTGGGCACTAGACCCAGATGGCTCTGGAGGGGAAAGTGAGGCAGCTGATCTTGCACAGCCCTCTCTCGATTAAATCCAATTCACTTTTATGTCATGCATCACCTCCCTGGTGTCATGGTCCTCTTAGAGACCAAAGGACAAACAACAACAACAATCCTCCTGCTGCTCTCCAGGCTCTCTGCCCCAGAATTCACTTTGCACTGTTGCTTTTTCTTGACAATCTGTGATGAAAAGAATTCCGCTTTCTCCTAAGGCAGCCCACTTTTTGGATAGATCTCAGAAAACCTGAGGTCAAGCCTAAATTTGTCTCTTTGTATTTTCTGCCCATCATAGTTGTCAGTCAACAAATATTTATTAAGTTCTTGTTATGTCTCAGGTACTGTGCTAAATCCAGAGGGATACAAATGCAAGTAAAAGGAAATAATCCCCTGCCCTCAAGGAGCTTACATTATAACATGTATAGACAACACCGAAAAGGGGAACTGAATGAAAAGCAGGGTGGGTAGCATGTGGCAATAGAGAATGATGAATGACTTGTCAATCAAACATTAATTAAGCACCTACTATGTGACAGTCAATGTGCTAAGTGATCTAAGAAAGGGCCTAGACCAAAGAAACAGAGGGAGAAAGCAACTTAAGCATGGTCCAGAAGTCTTCAGAATGAAGGATGCCTTGTCTGGGCCTTTCACAAAATTCTGGAAAGAACTCACCAATGAAGGGACCAGGAGAAGCAGTCAGGAGGTAGGTGAGGTATGGTGGAGTCATTCAAAGCATCAACTACTCCTGATCTCCTTTTCTATGATCAGCATAGGAAGACCTTTCTGTACGATGGTGAAGAGGCATTCTCTAAATAGTGCTGGAAATCTCAGTTACTCCCAGGCCACTGTAGTCCCAAGCTAGAAGGAAACATCCCTGAAATTCCATAGATTAAATGACTTGTCCAAGATAGCATAGCCAGCATGAGTCCCAGGAGAAAGCCAGATCCTCCTTCTAATCTATCTACTATTCCACATTTGCTTGCTATAATAATTATAACAATAATTTTGTTATATTATTATATTGTTTTTATTATATATTATAACTTTATGCATAATTATTATAGGGAAAGATATAAAGAACTTTAAAATGCAAGGAATTCCCCAATAAATGAAATTATATGTCAAGTAATACTGACCCCACCAAGTGCTATACAATAAAAATGGTATGAATACTATTATCCAAGAAACATCCTCCCTCCTCTTTTTTTTTTCAAGTCAGCATTGTAGCTCAGATTCTTTCTAGATTCTTTCTCTGAATCCAGAGGCTCTGAAGGAGTTTAAATGCCTCTCTTTTTTGTTTGTTCTTCGTTCTCAAAGACAACCATAACATCAGGGAGGTGATTCCATGACATGCAAATGATTTGGATTTAAATAAGGGAGGACTGTGCAAGGTCACCTGCATTACTTTCTCCTCCAGAGACATCTGGGTCCAGTGGTCAGATATAGATCAGGATGACTGGAAGTAGCCCTGGATTCAGTGGCCTTTTTAAGCTAGGTTTTGCATTTCATTTTGGAAGGGAGAGTGTGGGGATGAGAGAGTTAAATTAAACCAAGTTCTTATGAGAAAATGCTTGGAGCAATTTAGAAGATCATCTGGAGTGCCAGGGATCCTTGCAACCCCCACCCCCCTTCCCAGCAGCAAACAGCCATCCTTCCCTTCTTTTTCACACAGCTCGTCAGACCGGAGCTGACACCTAGACCAGCTCAACAGAGCTGTATTCATGCTTCTTTCCATCAGCAGGAAAAGAAGTCATAAATTCTGGAGTTTATTGACTAATTAAGTCAACCAGCTACACATCTGATCATCATTTCAGAAAGCTAAATACCCACTCCCTTCTCCTTCACCCTTGTGATTCTCTCAATTGGTACCATAAATATATAGGACCTGTCTTGCACGTCCCGCTCTTTGCCCTTCTCATCAAAAACCAGACAAGCAATGACTGAGGACTCTGGACATCATTGTTCCAGCCCTCTGTGTTTTGTCCAATGATATCTCTCCTTGGCAGGACCGAGTCTACCCATAAACAATCTGGAAAGGATTGGGCTCAGTGATACTTGGGTCCTGGATTGCTTTAGCTGGGATGCTTAAGCAGAGGGCATGACCCCATTCACACATCACCCTTGGTCATAAGCAGAACATGAAACTCCAGATATTTTGGAAACAAGGTATTTCTTAGACATTTCTGGACACTGAAGGCTCTAATATTTTATGGTACTAGGAAAGACTCCATGTAAAAGATATTGCTTGAGCAAAGTTATGGAGAAAAAAGTTTCTAAAGAACAGAGATGAGGTGACACTGCATTTCAGCCTTGGAAGAAAATGTAAAGAATCAACAATATATGAGAAAAAGCAAAAAGAGGCTGATTTGATGGTATGGGAAGGGCAGAAATGTCTGTCTGCATGCAAGTGTACATAAATGTGTATATTCACATATATGCATATAGGTGTATATTCCTAGTATATATAAATATATACACAATATTGAGGAGAGAGTTTGGGACCATGTTTTGAACATCTTTAAAAGCTAAAGACAGAATCTTTTATTTATGATCCTAGAGGGAATAGAGAATCATTGGAGTTGAGTGGACAAGGCAGTGACATGATCAGACCTTCACTTAGGAAAATCATTTTGGCAGCTGTGTGGAGAATGGATTAGAGGGGAAAGAGATTTGAGTCAGGGAAACGAATTAGGAGGCTTTTGCCATAGTCCAGGAAAGTCCCGATGAAGGCCAAAGATAGGATGCTGGCTATGGGAGCAGAAAAGAGAGTGACAAATGTGCAAGATATTCAGAAAGTAGATTTGAGAAAATTTAGCAACTGGGTTGGACATATTGGGTAAGAGAGAGTAAGGGATCAGGGCTGACCTTAAAAATATTAAACTTGGTGACTGGAAGGTTAGTGGACTCCTCAAAAATAGAGAATTTTGTAAGAAGGCTAAGTTTACGGGGAAAGATGAATTCAATTTCAGCCATGTTGAATTAGAGGTGTTATTCATTTTGAAATATCCAATAGGCAGTGTGTGATGGGAACTCAGAGAAAAATCAGGGCTAAAGAGAAGAGTGTATGTTTATATGTGTATATATGTGCACATGGTAACATACATGTATGTAAATATACATATGTAAAGAAAGATGGAAATAGAGAGAAGGAGGGAGGGAGGACGAAAAGAAAGGAGGGAGATAAAGATAGACAGAGAGAGAACACTTAAGACAGAAGCCTTGGGAAATACCCATAATTATTTAAGGTTTAGGGTACATGATATGGATGTCATCAGCCTAGAGATGGGAACCGATGAGAGACAGAAACAGAAATACAGGAAGATAGAGACAGAGAAACCCGGGACAGAGCCTTGGAAATGCCCACAATTATTTAGTAGTTAGGAACATGACATGGATAGTGAACAGCAATGAAGACTAAGAAAGAGCAAAAACCAAGAAAGAAAAAAACCAAGACAATAGAGTATAAAAGTCTAATGAGTATTTAGAATATTTTAAAGCCAGCCAAGTAGCACAGTAGATAGAGTGCTGAAAGTGAGGTTCAAATCTGGCTTCAGATACTAGCCGGATACAAGCTTCCTAACTTCCCCTGGGCAAATTCTTTCATTTTTCTATATGTTTCAGTTTCCTCAACTATATAAGGATGTTGTGAGGATTGAATGAGATAATATTTGTAAAGTCCTTAGCACATGTCCTAGCACATAATAGGAACTTAACAAATGCTTCTTCCCTTCCCTTGAAAAACTGAGAGAAGAGTGATAGACAATGTCAAATGTTTGCAGAGAAAAGGAGGATTGAGAAAAGATCATCAGATTTGTCAGTTAAGCCATCATTGGTAGCAGAGAACAGGACATAGGATGGGAGATGGGATGATGGGATGAAGATGTCCCTGGAAAGGGAAAGGGGGAGCTGTGTTTGTCAAGACATTCTTCTTGGAGTCTGGACTTCACAACTTTGCCAAAGACTGGTCTTCTTGGACATAAACCCAGCACAGCACAGCAACTTGGCCTGAGGTTGCGTTATTGAGAAATAAGTCATTAAAACTAATCAAAAGAGATTCCTGACATACACACCCCAACACCCACACCCATGCCCACATCTGAGCCAAATTGTGACTAGCAGCTGGAGAGCATAAAGCAAAAAGTCCCCATGGAGCTGTGCTTATGGGGAAAGGAATCAAGCTCACCAGTGAATCTTGGCCTCCTTCACCCTCATTTCCATCTTGTTTCTGAGTGATCTCCCCCTCTTTGCAACCTCAATGGGTAGATGAAAAGACTTTCCGGGATTTGTCATCCCAAAGCCTGGGGCCCTCTCTCCATCAAGGCAGATACTAACCCATCCATGTCCTCTCTTCTTGAGTAAACTTGTCTTTGTCCTTATATAAATCCTCCCAAAGAGATGTACCCAAAGCACTAGGGGTCCCCAAAGAACAATTTTTTTAAATCTTATATTTTATTATGTTTCAGACAAGAAAGTTCCTTCATAGTGGAAAACCAGGACCATACCTTCCCTTGATAATAAGGTGTTGAGTGTGCCCACAATAGGCCCCAGTCATGTATAACCCCATAATATAACAAAATTAAATGTTTATTTCAGTTACACAATTTTGGGCATGACAAATTATATTCCTCATGATTCATACCTCCTTACTTTACAAAAATAAAAAACAAATTTCAAAAATCCTTAGGGATCATGAATGGGATTCTGAGATGAATGTAAAATTGATAAAGGGTATGATCGACGTTTTAAAACAGATTTTGGAATTCCAGTTGAAAACTTACTTCCTACTTGTTCAGACTAAGTTCAATAGCATTTCTGAAAAATTAAATAAAACTAGTCACATTTAATATCCTTTCTGTAGTGTGATAGCATCCTCTTTTCTCCCAAAGGTGCAGAAGAGGCTCCAACATGGTCATTCTTGCCTTAGTCAGAGGCTTCATTTTAACCCAAAAAACATAATGCCATCCTTTTCCATCATAACCCCAAAATCCCATCCTTGGCTTCTCCATCCTTACCATGTTTTCCTTTCTTCATAGATTCTTTCCATCCTTAGCTGTCTCTCTGGGCTATTCATTTCCAAGGCTGACTCCATCCCCTGGAAGCCTCAAAACTATTTGATTCTGGCTCCATTTCTGACCCCCAAAGAAGAAGCCTCCCTTCATTCCTTTTTCCAAATCCTAGAGCCCAGTTCTATTCTCCTTTCTGGTCAGAAATGTTGGCATTTTGCTCGCCTTATCACCAACTTAACTTCTCATTATATCAGTCACTTATTCATAAGTGGTTTTGTAATTTACAATTTCACATATTGGATTTGCTTAAATGAAGGTCAGAATTGGACAGAATAATGGTCAGGGGAGGCAAGGAGACATAGTAGAAAGAATGGTGGGTTCGGAATAACAGGACCCAAGTTCAAATCCCAAGATATCAGGAAAGATTTCCTGTAGAAGGTGTTATTTGAGAAGAGTTTTGAAGAAAACTCAAGAGACCAAAGTGAATTCCATTGAATTTTTCCACAGAATGATGGGTTAACAGAAGTGGAAGCCAATCGTGAGGGACAGCTTGTGCAACACCAAGGAGATAGAAATACTACCTGTGTGACTTTGGAAAGATCATTTGACCTCTCTGAACTTCAGTTTCCTTATCTGTAAAGTGATAGTATTAGACTAGAAGGTCTCCAATCTCTAAATCTACAAATTGCTTCCTTAACCCTCTAATCATAGCTGAACAGCCCAGTTCCTACCTGGGACTAAATATCACTCAGCCCAGCAAAATCAAAGTCTCTTGAAGTTAGGAATTCTTTCAAGTTTGTTTTCATTTTCATTTTTTTTTTATCTTCACATACCCAACACCTGACATGGAGTTTTTCATGTAGTAATAGCTAAATGAATATTTACCTGATTTGGTTGCTGCTTGCCTGTGCTCTCCCCACTCACAAAGCCAGATTATTCTCAGGCTCATGCCCTACTGTTGGGAAGATGGGGAACAGAACTGGAAAGTCATCAACTTGCTGATGAAAATGTCCAAAAATATTCTTGTTTTCAAAAGGAAGTCAGTAGGGGTGGTCTTCCCTTTAACTAAATCCAATATAAAGAATTTCAGGTTCATAAAAATCATGAATAAATTAGTAACATAAAATAAAGCTGCCTTGTGCTATTCAAACAATTAGGGAATAGAATAGTGGTTAATAAAGTGCTAATTGTATGGTACATGTAAAAGTGCAACAGAAATCAGAAGAGTCAATGAGTCACATGATCTCCTCTGGAACTCAGTTTCCCTACCTATTGAATGAGGATGTTGGGAGCCCCTTCTAGCTCTAACATTCTCCAAGCACTGGCTTATGACCAGAAGTGAGTGGTGGAGAAGATTTCATGGAGATAGAATTTGATCTGGGCCCTGGGAGTGTGTAGAATTTGAATGGGGGTGAGATGGGAGTTAGAGAGAAACAATCATGGAGCAAAAGCATGATGGCAGGACTGACAGAAACAGAGGTAGTTTTAAAAAAAAAAGCATCATAATAGGATAATTGAGGTCTGATTCAAATCTTCCCCCTGACCAAAGAGTTCAAATCCCACTTCTGAGATCCATAAAACTATATTTTCCTAGACAATTTAATCTCTCAGAAGCTTGTTTCCTCACATCTAAAATGAGGGGGAAAGGAAGAGAATAAGTATTAAATAGCACCTACTTTGCTAAGCATGTCTAAAAATATTCTCTCATTTGATCCTCACAACAACTCTGGGAAGTACAGTTTACAGTTAAGGAAACTGAGGCAGACAGAGGCTAAGCGACTAAGTGGCCAAAGCCAGATTTGAACTCAAAAACTTCCTGACTCCTGGCCACTCTGTCCACTCTGTCTACTCCACCACCAGCTGCCTCATAAGAATACTATTTACAGTAGGAAATAGTACAATTTGCAGGACCTAAGCCATGGGGCTACAAAGTGGTACAGAAATGGAAGGAACTATGATTCATATGTCTTATAGATAACTCTAAGCCAGGTCCTACCACTAGCAACAAAGACCCTGGTGATGGAAAGGGCAGGCTGTCCATAGGATCTCCTTGGAGAGTGGGAAGGGACCTCTCCCTGAGTTTACATATGGGGAGACTGAGGCCCAAGGTTGGCTAAATCACTTCCCCAAATGCACCCCAATGGTTGGCAGAGGAAATCTCTCCAATTCCAGAGCCCAGGATCCTTGCATTGTGTACCAGCCGGCTGCCTCTCTTTCTTACCATTATAAATAAAGTCACAATAAAGCAGTCTAGCCCAGGACGCATTGCCCTCCCCTCTAGCCACAGAAACCCCACCTTATGAAGTGCAGGGGACAGAAGGCAGGCCCCCATCCTGTCTACAGGGTATCACACACACCAGGCCCCCGGGGGGGGAGGGAATGGAGGAGGGACAACTGATAAGCATGAAAGAGAAGGTGAGAGGCTCTAGCCTCTATCTCCCAGATCCTCAAAAGCAGAGGAGAGGCAGAACTAATCTGTGACTCTTAAGGTCTTAGAGGTCACAGAAGCACTGTCTCCTCCTTAAACCATCCATGCCCTAGTTATAAACTGAGTTAGAAGGACTTTTAGCCAACTTCTAGTTGAGGAACTCAGCCTGGGATCCATGGATTTATTATTTTTAATATCAATAAACATTTATAAAGTGCCAGGTCCTGTACTTAGTACTGGATAACTGCATTTCAATGTAATTGGCTTTTTATGCCAATTTATACATTTTATTTTATATATTTAAAAACATTTATTGCATTTTATTTTATGTATTTAAAAGCATATTTCCAGAAGGGGCCCACAGGTTTCACTACACTGTTGCCCAAAGCGGTCAGGAAACAGAAAAGCTGAAGGACCCCTGATTTAGCCCAATTTCCTTTTTTTTTTTTTTAACAAATGAGGACATTGAGACCCTGAGATTTTAAGTGATTTGTAAAGGTTACACAGCTAGTTAGTTCTAAAACCAGGGAGTGAGTCCTAAGCTTCAGCTAAGAACTCTGACAACTGGGAGACCGGGAAAGGGGAGGAAAGTCCAGCTGGGAAGAGGCAACTTAAATTTGAGAAACGAGGCAGCTGCTTTTAGCATTTCTAACCATTTCTCTCTGGGAGTGATCTTCATGTCTTTTTTCCCCTCCTTCTTCAAATCCCATGACAATGCAATTTCTGGAAAGTTCCAGGTTATTTTGAAAAAACAAAACAAAAAAAAAACAAAAAACAAAAAGATAGTACCTTGAATACTTAATATTCTGATGTCTCAGACCCCTGCCCGCAAAGAATCCTCACCCAAAATGCTTTGGCACCTGAAATCTATCTCTCTGACTCCTTACAATCAGGACTGTGTCCAGATAATGTCAAGCCCTCCGGGTTTTTTGGAAACACCCAGATGTTTGTCATTGGTAAACTCAAACACAGAGAGGATTGAATATGACTTGGTTTCAAATGAGCCATGTCTCAGGGATGTGTCAGCACTAGCAGGGAGGGGGTAAAACTTTCCAGTTGCCAGCAAAGGCTGCCTGAATGACCACCACATGTTCAGATGCTGTTCTGGGAACACACATGACTGGGTCACTGCTCTTCACAGGCTCACAGACGTGCATCACTAGGCAGTACATGGATCAATTCACCAGGAACATGTAAACATGCAGAGAACACACATTTGGGGCTAAGAGTATCATTTTCAACTTTTCTCAAAGATTGGAAAACTTATAAACAATGTTCCCCCCACAACCTCCTTGAACTTAAATGACTTTCTCCAAGGCAAAGATCTCCTAGTCATTTTAAGGGATTAGGCTAAAAAATTTTAATTACATTTTAAAATGTAGATAAGAGTGCTGGGTCTGGAGTCAGGAAAACATAAGTTCAAATTTAGCCTCAGATACTTACTAGTTAAATGACCTTGGGCAAATCATGTAACTGCTATCTAGCTCAGTTTCTGTAAAATGGAAATAATAACAAGATTTTCCTCCCAAATCCAAAGATTCCTCCTAGAATCAAATGAAATAATATTTGTAAAGTGTTTAAAACAGGATCTGGCACATAGTGGGTATTAGTAAATATTTGTCTCCTTCTGATGTAAATTCCTACTTTTAATGCTTATTCCAGGTCTGATCTCAGGCAAGTCACTTGGTTCTATCATTGACAAGATGAGAGAGTTGGATATAGTTATTTACAAAGTTCTTTCCAACTTTATGTTCCATGATCCTATAGAAAAAATCTTATTGCTAGTGAAAGGTAGAGGCCCTTGGAAGTTAGGTTAGCAGCTGGGGTCACATAAGTAGATAAACATTTGATTTCCAAACTGGAATCCATACCACTATTGGGTCAATCATCTTGTCTTTCTATATATATTTTTTTGCTTTTTGCTGAGGCAATTGGAGTTAAGTGACTTGGCCAGGGTCACACAGCTAGGGAATGTTAAGTGTCTGAGACCAGATTTGAACTCAGGTACTCCTGACATCAGGGCTGGTGCTCTATCCACTGCGCAACCTAGCTGCCCCAGTCTTTCTATAATATTTATGATGAATATCTTCCCCTCCCCCCTAGAAACTGACACAAATAATGGAAAGAGAAGAAACAGAAAAATAGGTTTAACAGATTATGTCCAGTTTAGGGATGCAGAAAGGTATGGAAGAAAATTTCTGTTGACAGAACAGGAGACTACTGCCACCAGAGGACCAAAAATCTGGAATAGGTGTGTGCTAGGGCACAAAGACCAAGCAAAGTATAGGGAGTATTGGGTATAGAAATTAAACTGGACTTGAGTCAGGAGACTGAATTATCATACTGATTCTAACATTAACTTCTTGTGTGACCTTAAGAAAATCACAGTCTCACTGGGCTTCATTTTCCTAATCTATCAAATGAAAGGACCTCGATATTTGGCCATGTGCTTCCACCCAGGCGTTTAATTCCCTCCCATTTTTCATATACTCTCCTCTTCAATCTCTTTTGCTCTTTCATCTTCTTCCCTTGCCCTGGAAAACCTGTTTAATCCCTCCTTGTTTGATAAAATGATCTTCCCTTGACTGTTCTTTCACATTGTTAAATGTAATATGGCTTGTGTTGTAGAATATAAGCCTCTTGAGGACAGATCATTTATTTCGTTTTTTGTACACTCAGAATCTAATGCAGTGTATTTTTAAAAAATGCTTGTTAAATTGAATTGGATGAGACCATATAGTCTTCTCAAATTACTTTCCTATATTTCTTCTCTTTAAGGAAGTGGATGGCAGAATCATTATCTGAAGTGGATGACAGTCTGAAACCAAAAAGGTCTTGATAGAATGATCTATCAGTTTTAATCAAATAAAAATTAACAGAGATGACTATAAAGTCCTAAACTCGGATTTAAAAAAATCAACTGCACAGGCACAAGATGAGAGCTTAGACAATCTGGTGAACCTTAAGACTGTCTTGGGATTTCTAATCTTTTCTTGTTATATTGTCTCATATCCTGTGGATTCAAAGATCATCTTTAAGGAGTTATTTCCCAAATTTATATACATTCAGCTCTAGACTCTCTCCTGAGTTCTAGTCATGCACCTTCAATTGCCTATTAGACATTTCCCACTGGATGTTTCCAGAGTCATCTCAAAATCAATGTGCTTTACTCTTTACTACAAAATCTCTGCCTCTTCTCAAATTTCTTAGTCTTTTTGAGCATACTATCATCAGGCTATAGGGCAGGTAAATATTACAGATGGTATAGAATGCTGGCCTTGGACTCAGAAGAACCTAAATTCAAATCCAATTTAAAATTAGCTGTATGACCCCATAGGCAAATGATTTAAGCCTATTTCTCTTGTTTCCTCATCTGTAAACTAAGTTGGAGAAGGAAATGGCAAATTATTCCAATACCTATGCCAAGAAAATCCCAAATGGAGAGAGTCATATCTCAACAGAAAAAAATGAACAACAACTTAGATGTGTACATGTTGACTTCCCTGATATAAACTAACAACAGCAGTAGCAGCAACAAACCATCCAGCCAATATCCCAAGTTCATGTCTTTGGTGTCAACATTAATTCCTCATTCTCCATCACTTAACATATTCAACTATTGCCAAGTTTTGTCACTTCTGGCTTCATAATATCTTATATTTGTCCCTTTCTCTCTACTCACACAGTCATCACTCTAGTCAAGGTCCTTATCACTTCTTGCTAAGATTATTGTAATTGCCTCTTAAGTGATCTCCCTGCTTCAACCCCAATCCATCCTCCATTCACTTGCCAAGGTACTGTTCCTGATGCACATTTAACCATGTTATTTTCATGCTCAACAAACTCCAGTGGCCCCTTATTATCTCTGGTTGTAAATATAAACTGCTCTGCTTGGCATTTCAATCTCTTCACAAACTAACTCCACCTTCCTTTTCTAGCCTTTCCACATAATTCCTCTTCACACACTCTGCAGTTCAGCTGCCATGATTTTTTTTGTTGTTTCTCATATACCATACTCCATGGCCCATATTCTTCCCTTAATATTGCCTGTCTTTATGCCTGAAATATACTTCCTCCCATCTTTTCCTCTTGGGATCCCTTGTGTCCTTCAAGATTCAGCTAAAGTGCCATCTTCTACATGAAGCTTTCTCTGGTCTTCCCAGATGCTAGTATCCTCACCCTCCCTCCATATTATCTTGTATCTGTCCTACTAAGACAGACACAGAGTATCAGCTTCTTGAGGGAAGGCATTGTTTTACTGTTGCCTTTGCAGAACCAGAGTATATAACAATGCCAAATACTAAGTAAACTCTTTAAAAATTCTTATTTATTGATTGGTAAATAGGAGATCATTTGAGGAAAGAGAGAACATTAATACATGAGATTTTCAGTGATGGTTGTCACAGAAGGTCATGTTAGGTTAACCTTGAAGGAAGAGAAAGATTCAGAGAATAGAAAGAATCAGGAGAGAATAGTTCACAGAATCACAAAATTTTAGAAATGGAAAGACTCTCATTGGTCATCTACTTCAAAGGCCTCAAACACCCTGCTGCAAAACTCCTGACCCAACAAGATTAAAATGCAATTGAGAAATGTTCAAATAAGTAAGTAGATAGACAAATGAGTGAATAAACAAAAATACAATATAACATAGTTTTTCTAAGTCACTAAATGGCTGGATTTGTTTCTATTTGAATTTTATCTCATCCAACTTGAACAGGAAAAATAATTCCTAGTATAGCAAATTTCACTAATAGCCAATTCTACTCTTCTTGAAGGTCTCCAGTGAAAGGGAAATTATCACTTACCTAAGACAATGTTCTAATTTTTCAGTTCACTCTAGTTATTAGGAAAATTTTTCAAGTATTACACTAGTATCCTGCAATTCTCACCCTTTACTCTCATTTTTGTTCTCTAGGTCAATCAGAACAATCTACTTTCTATTCCAAATGACAGCTTTTCAAATGCTAAAAGATAATTATTATATTCTCTTTCTATCCTTACTCATGTCTTCTCTTCTCCAGGCAAAATATTCCCAGTTCCTTCAAACACCCTTCATTTGATGTTTTTTTTTTTCTTTTAAAGAAATTACATATTTTTTGATTTACAAAAGTACACATTCTCTCCCTCCTTCTTCACTTTCCCTCCTCCACTGAAGAAGAAAGAAAAATAAAACTCTTTTTTAAAAATAATAGCTTTTTATTTTCAAAATACATGTGAAAATAGTTTGCAACATTCACCCTTGCAAAAACTTGTGTTCCAGTTTTTTCTCCTTCCCTTCTCCCCACCTTTCTCCTCTAGACAGCAAGTAATCCAATATAGGCTAAACATGTGCAATTCTTCTAAACAGTTCCACAAAAAATAAAATCCTTTTAACAAAATATTCAGAGTTAAGCAAAGCAAATTGTGGAATTGGTTGTACCCAAAAAATTATATATTTTAATCTCTACCCTGAATTCGTTACCTCTCTGTCAGGTCAGTAGCTTGCTTCATCTTCAGTGCTTTGAACTTGCAGTTGCTCACTGTATTTATCAGCATTCTTAAAACTTTCAAAATTGTCTTTATGAAGTTGTCATTATAAAAATGGTTCTTCTGGTTCTGCTCACTTCAGGCTGCATCAGTTCACCCAAGTCTTCTCAGATTTCTCTGAAACCATTCCTTCATTTCTTACAGCATAATAGTATTCCAATATTTTCATATGTCATAATGTGTTCAACCATTCCTCAGTTGAGGAATACCTCCTTAGTTTCTAATTCTTTGCTACTGCAAAAAGAGCTGCTATAAATATTTTTATCATATGGGTCCTTTCCTCAGGATTCGTAAATCTCTTTGGTGAACAGACCTATTCAGGTATGCAAATTTAATTACTTTGGAGGTATACATATGGCATGTTTTTCAGTCCTTTCTCTATCCTGCTTTTCTCTTCCATGACAAGCTCTAGCTTATCTATATGTCTTTCTCAAAATCTGGCGTCTGAAACTGAATCCAGTATTCCAAAAATGGCTATATTCTGGTGCTGTCTTAATGGAGCCTAAGACAACTTTACCTTTGTTCATTGCTGGATCATGATGTTACCTCATGCTGTACTTGAAGCCCATTAAATTTCCAGATAGTCTCCTCCTCTAGCTATGTTTCTCCTATTCTACATTTGGGAAATTGATTTTTGGAACTAATGTGCAAAAATTTACACTCACCTCTATTAATTCTAATCTTATTTGTTTCCAGGTGATAATAGCCCCTCTGTATCCTGTACAAGCAAAGCACAACTGAAATCTTGTGCTCAGCCCTGAAAGCTACACTGAAAAAAGAAGGGAATAGAAATCATGCCATTCTGAGATCACATAAGGAAATGGGAATACTTAGCCCAGAGAAGATTTAAAGGGGACTTGATGGAAATCTTCACATATGTAGTATGGAAAAGGAATTGACTTATTCTGCCTGGCTCCAGATGGTAGAACAATGTATAGAAGTTGTAAGAGAAACAAATTTGGGTTCAGTGTAAGGAAAAACTTCTTAACAATTAGGCCTTTCCAAAGGTAAAATAGGTTGCCTAATGAGGTAATGGGTCCCCTTCAGTGGAGATCTTTAAGTAATGACCATATGTCTGGAATGTTGCAGAGGAACTTCCTGTATTAGTATGGCTTGGACTGGATGGCTGCTAAAATCTCTTTTAAACATGAGATTCTACAAGTATGAGTATTCTACCCTAACCATCTCCGTTTCTCTGTCTATTTACTCCCAATCCTTTGTAATCTGACTTTATTACCCTACCATTCCACTAAAATTTTGCTTACTGTGATCACCAATGATTTCCTAATGGTCAAATCTAATGAATCCTTGTTCCTTTTATATTTATTTTTTCTTGATCACTCCAATCTTGATACTTGTTTGGTTCTAGGATTCTGACAGTGATCTCTTCTAAGTCTCTTCTGACCTGTCCTCTGTTTTCTTTATTCATTGCTATTTCTTTCTTCCCCCTATACATGAGTGTCCTACAAGGCTCTGTGGCAAAAACAAAATGGTAAAAGCAAAAGAATTAATGAATTCAAACATGGAAGTAAAGTGTATAAGTTGTGAATTGTGGAATTTAAACTGCATCAGATAGAGAGAAAGAAAAAAAGAAAGAGGAGCAGAGGGAAAGAGAGACAGAGGCAAAGAAACAGGGACAGAGAAAGAGAAGAGACAGAGAAAAAGAGAGACCATTTGAAGAAATATTTGTGGATCTGTGGAAGAATGAGGCATCCTTGTCAACTTTGGAGGTATTCATTTATATGTAGTGATAAATTATCTACAATTTTAATTGCTCAAAAAGTAGATTGGACTGCATGGGGAGGTAGTCTCCCTTCAACAAGGGTCTTCAAGCAGAGGCTGAATGATCACCTCTAAGGAAGACTGGAAAGGAGCATCATGCTCATTGACACCCAGCTAGCCTACTATTTCTGAGGCAGGATTTGACATCAGTACTCTTGTTATTCCCATTTCAGAGGTCTTTACTATTTTCCCCTTTTAATAGGTACCCTTGATCCAACAGCATCAAACTAGCTTAGGCTCTCAAAAATGGAAAAAGTAGAAACATAGAGACCATAACAACAGTAGGGGGTACAGAAGACTGGAGCCCAAGGCTGGAGCTTAGTTCCAGGGCTAGTCCATCTAATCTAGCCAGGGTGTCACCTGGAGCTGAGCTTCATACTGCCTGAACAGTTCAAAATGGATTTCTCCTTTGGGACAGGTCTAGTCATGAGCCATGAATTTCAAGGAAGTTGTGGATTTATCCAGGAATCAGGAAGGATCAAGCAACCAGCTGGGGTGTTAGGGAAAATAGTTTCAGCCTGAAATAAATGTTTGTATTTGGAGTACAGCCAGAAAAGACCTGACTTTGCTCAAGTACCAAGGACTAAGTCTGGATAGCCTGGGGGTGAAGCAGAGCAATGTTAAGCCAGATTTATAAGTTAACCTCGATTATGTCACTATTTTGAATAAGGGTAAGAGTTTATTTCCTGAGAAGCCTCACCCTGCAGTGAAGTTATTTCTTGTACTCTAAATGATCGGCTTTGTGAGTGAGGTGACTGCTAACTTGCAGGTGAGCAGGGGGTGTTGAACTGGAAGGAGGTCCATGACTCCACCTTGAGATCTTAACCCTTCCAAGAGGAGGTGAGCGAGACTGGACTTGACTTGACCTGGAAAAGAACTTGCTCAAAGACAGTGATAATGAATTAAACCTAAGGTTATGGAAGCTTGTGGGAACAATGGGAGTCTTAAGGGCTCTGGGAAGGAAAAATTGCATTTGAGAAGGAAAAGGTAGAAGAAAGGGGAAGCAGGTAAATTCTGGAAATCCAGGAGGATATGGTGGAGGCCACCTTGATTTTTCTGGTGATAGGAATAAAATACTCTGGTATAATGGACAGAGTGTTGGGCTAGGAATAAGGAAGCTCTTGGCCCATTTCCTACTTCTGATAGTAAATCAGGAAACTTCCATGTACCTCAGGCAACTCCCCAAGATTTACCAATCAAATCAGCAAGCATTTATCATTCACCCACTTTGTGTCAAACTGAGATTGAAAAGACATAAAAAGAAATAGTATCTGACCTCAAGGAGCATATTACATTCTATCAGGAGAAGATACAACATGTAGACATATAAGTGTAGAAAGAGAGGGAGAGAAGAAAAGAGAGAGAGAGAGAAAGAGAGAGAGAGAGAGAAAGAAAGAAAGAAAGAAGAAGAGGAGGAGGGGAGGGAAGGAAGAAGGAAGGAAGAAAGAAAGAAAGAAAAAGAAAGAAAGAAAAAAGAAAGGAAGGAAGGACAAGAAAGAAAGAAAGACAAGGAAAGAAAGAAGGAAGGGAAGGAGGGAGGGAGGGAGGGAGGAAGGAAGGAAGAAAGAAAGAAAGAACAAAAGAAAGAAAGAAAAAGAAAGAAGGAAAGAAGGAAGGAAGGAAAAATGAAAAAAAAGAAAGGAAGAATGTAAGGGGAAAAGGAAAGGAAAGAAGTAAGAAAAGGAAAGAATGGAAAAGAAGGAAGGGAAAAGAACAGAGGGAGAAAAGAAAGACAGAAGGGAGGGAGGAATAGAAGTTGAGAGGGAGGAAAGGAAGTAGGGACTCCCTCTGTCTGAGGCTTCCTAAGATGCAAAATGGTGAAGGAGTGCAATCTGCTTTTAGTGATCTTTCATTTGCCTTTTCTGGATCCTTTGGAGCCCATCTTCCAATCCCCAGGTGTTCAAGTCCCCCTCCCGTAGGGAGGGAGGAGTAGTCTGTCTTTTCAAAAAAAAAAAAAGTTCCTCAAATTCCATTCCTCTCCTTAACTGGCAAAACTCCTTTCTTCATTGCCTCAGTCTTGGCTACTACCTTATAGGAAAACAATCTGATAAACTCATTCACATTGAAGTGTCCTGACTGATAATTGGCTTCATACCAAGGGACAGTTTTATTTTAAAAGGGAATGGGTAGAGATGAAGAATTAATCTCTAAAGCTAGATTTCTGGGCACTACTATAGGCAAATAGGGAAAATGAATGGGGACATGGTACCTCCCTTAGCCCCAAGACCCCTCACCGTGGACATCAAAATTTGGCCGCTGCCCTCTCTGCCTTTAGGTAGGGCATTCAGATCTTTAAGGGGGGTGGTGGGGGCCATAATTCTGTCAGAGGACTGAAGGTGATTTCAAGGGCTTGGGGTTTGGGGTGAAGAAGGCAGGTCTCCATCACCACCCTCAGTGTCTCCTCCTGGTCACGTTGACAAGCTCTAGTTCTAAGAAAGCACGGGGGCTCTGAGTTGGTGGGTGTGGAAAGTCTGGGGCTGTTTTTCAGCTAATCAAAGCCACACGAAGAAGCCAGGAGGGCTCTGCACAGGCTCTTATTTCCTAGGAATGTTGGCATCAAATATGAAATCGGAAATGAACTCATTATCTGATTATTTTTCTTCATGAAGATTTAAGTGCTCTGAGGGGAGCCAGTCTCTGAATGGATGAGTAATCTTTTAGACACACGGCCCCCAGAAATACACTCACACAAATAGACCCACACACATTCAGACACACAGCCTCACATTTACACATCCCTCCACCCTCCTCACATATATTCAGAAACATATACCCACACACACTCATTCAGAGACAAATGCACACTTGCTCTCACACATACACACCCAAAAACTCACACAAGCAGACCCCCAGACTCAGACTTGTACAAACACATACACACACAACACACTGAAATACATGTAAGTGACATATACAAACACACATACCATTACACAACCCAGAAATATTCAATCTAGCATATAAAATATATACATACATACACAGAGAGAGAAATACATACAAGGAAAACATACAAGCAGACATATATAACACACCCAGAAATGCATACAAGCAGACCCCCACAGACTCAGACTTGTACAAATACATCCACACACACAGAAACACACACAAACACACAAGACATATGCAAACACACATATCACACTGAAATACATGGAAGTGACATATACAAGCACACATACCCTTACACAACCCAGAAATATACAACCTGACATATAAAAACATATGCATACATACACACAGAGAGAAATACATACAAGGAGAACATACAAGCAGACATATGCAGATATATAAAACTTACACCCAGAAATGCATACAAGCAGACCCTTACAGACTCAGATATATACATAGACAAAGAAATTCACACAAACCCCGGCAGACTCAGACATATACAAACATATATACATAGAGAGAGAAATGCATACAGGTGGAACATACAAACGGATATATACAAATATGTATACCTACCCTGAAATACATGTAAGTGACATATACAAACACACATACACTCAAACAACCCAGAAATATTCAACCTAACATATAAAATACATACACACAGAGAGAGAAATACATACAAGAACATACAAGCAGATATATGCAGACACAGTACATAACTTACACCCAGAAATGCACACAAGCAAACCCCTACAAACTCAGACATATACAAACACATATACAAAGAGAGAAATACATACAAGTAGAACATACAAACAGACATATGAAAACACATAGATACACTTACACCCAGAAACACACACAAGCAGACCCTTATAGACTCAGATGGAAACAAAGATACACAAGAAACTTACAAAGCAAACCTCCATAAACCAGAATTAGATACATATTCACATATCTAGAAACACACACAGGCAGACCCTTATAGACTCAGATGGAAACAAACAAACACAAGAAACTTACAAAGCAAACCTCCATAGACCGGAACTAGATACATATTCACACACCCAGAAACACACACAGGCAGACCCTTACAGACTCAGATGGAAACAAACACAAGAAACTTACAAAGCAAACCTCCATACACCAGACCTAGATACATATTCACACACCCAGAAACACATACAGGCAGACATATACAATCACTTGCACATAGATAAGCCCCCACCGGAAATTTAGAAAAGCAGACTCCCATGGACTCAGATATATATAAACACACACAAACACATACAAGCAGAAACATATAAAGAAGCATATAACCCAGAAACTCACACAAGCAAACCTCCACAGGCTCAGACATACATGAACACACACATACATACAGAGACATATACAAGCAGAAACATGCAGGTAGACCTATGCAGACAGACACCCAGAAATGCACACAAGGAGATACCCACCAACTTAGGCATATACAAACACATACATAAACACTTACAAAGTAAACATAAACAAACACACAAAAATACACTTAAGCAGATACTCACTAATTTAGACAAATACAAATATTCACACATACCCAGAAATACACACAAACAGATCCTCACCAACTCAGATATATAGAAATACACACACATACAAGCAGACATATGCAAACACATGCACACACTCATTCAGATTTACTCAGGTACACATACACAAATACACTCAGAAATGCACTTACACAAGTAGACGGAACATCGTTGATTCAGACACACATTCAGACTGGCACATCTTAGACAGAGATTCTCAGGGTCCATTCAAGCACTTCCTCCCTCACAGACCCCCTCATACACACCCAACTGAAAGCATCCAAGAATCCAGACTCCTGGAAGAGAAACTTTTTCTCAGGTTTGGCCTGGTCCTTGATTCCTCTCTCCACCCCTCTCCCAAACCCCAGTTACTTGGCTACCTTGGATAAACAACCTTCCAATCTAAAACATCCCTTGAAAGGTCACCAGGGAGTCAATCCAGCCATCCCCCTGCTTCCTGGGACCAAATGATGTGTAGATAGCTGCTGGTCCCATGTATGCTATCTGGAGAACCCATTAAACTAGAATTCAATAGAGTAAACTGATGCCTATTCCACATCAGGAAACAAACTGTTTTCCAGGAATTTTCCCTGGGGATGCCCCAGCAGCCCGGCCCAGTGTTAGCAGGAGTAGAGGTCAGGGAGCAGTGCTCCAGGGAGCTCCTGCTCAGCAGATTCTGTCTCTAGCTTCCCCCTAGTCCTTGGCTCCCTCCTATTCTCATACTCAGCAGTTCCAGTGACCCCCAGCACATTTTCCCTGAGGGGGTATTCAGTGAGCTATATTGTGCAATATTCAGAATCTCAGCCCTGAGTGGAAGGCTTAGACAATCTTACCTATAGGCAGAGAAGGTGGATACCTGCACGTATCATTTTAAGGGCACCCATCTGAGTTGCAGAGTGTAATGGAAAGAGTCTTGAATTAAGAATCAAGAAAGCTGCTTCTATTTTCATATCTCCCACTAATAAGCTATGGGATCCTGTGAAAGTCACTTCACCTCAATTACCTCAAAAAAAAAAAAAAAAGATGGGTAGATTTTCTCCCTTCACTTCCTGTCAATCAAAAAATAATCATCTGTTAACCTCCTGCTGTATGTGAAGCATTGAGAACTTAAATCTAAATAGTCTCTGCTTTCAGGGAGCTTTCATCCTAATGAGAGAAGTGGAATGGCCATAAATAAGTAGCAGATACAAGGAAACCTTGGAGAGGAAGGTGATTGTAGATGGTAGAGGTATGGAAGTAAGGAAATCCTCAGGTAGAAGGGACCCCTTCAGCAGAGACTGAAGGATTTTGTGATTTGGGGAGAGGGGGGTAAAGACAGCATTCCAAGTATGAAGGACAAAGGTTAGGAGCCTGGAGATGGAGTGTTATAAACAACTGCCATTCTTCCAACTGAATTATGGAGTGTGTGGATGGGAATAGTAAGGCTGAAAGGAAGGATGGGGCCAGCTCGGAAAGTGATCAGAGATGGTGGATCACCATTGTCAAGCTACACAACTGCTTTCCCACTGTGAACCAGTCCTCCTCCCTAAGGTCCCCTCCACCAGTAGATTTGATGAGGGAAGGTCCCCAGTGCCCATTCTTGTCCAGGGAACTGCTCTTGACCCTCTCCACTCATCAAGGTCCCTTAGGAGTATCTGCCATCCACCTTCCCCAGACTGTCATGGAGATCCTTTTCTGTTCCGGGACACAGAAGGTTAAGTTGAAGGAATCTAAATATCTCCTTTCATGATCCTGGATCCCAACCCAGAATTCCCAAATACACAGCCTGTTGTCATGGTGACCAAAGTCCTCATTCACAGTCCTCTCTCTGAATGGCAAGGGAGACCCATAGAAACTGGAGATTCAAAACAGAGACAGAGTCAGGGGGAGAGACTTGGCAGTTTAACTCTTGAATGTCCAGCTCTGGGTGAATATGGTGTCAACCTATGGTCCCTCTCTTTCCCCCTGCTGAGAGGAGAAGGGAGGTCTTAAATTCAATAACTCCTAATATGGGATAGAGGAGAGGCAGGGGATGCCCAAGAATCCAGCCTTGGCCATAGGGACAATGCCCTTAGGCATAGGGCATAGATCTCAGGGTTGACGCCTTTTCTGCTCTTACCAAAAACCCTGTCCTATTCCTCTGACAGAAGCCTTTTTTTAAGTTATAAGCCCAATAAGAGATCTAAGCAAGAAGTCAGTTTCAAAGGGTCTCATATTGTTGGAGATAAAGGGAGTGGAATAGAGCTTGGGGGTGGACAAAGGACATGTAATGCTCTTCCTTACCTAGTCAAGGTTGTCCAGAAATAGGGACTGATGCCAGGTAGGGTGAGAAGGGGAGACTAGGGCTGACACTGTCTCTGTCTCTGTCTCTCTCTCCCTCTCTATCTCTGTTTCTCTGTATCTCTCTGTCTCTGTCTCTCTTTCTGTTTCTCTCTTTGTCTCCCTCTCATCTCTCTCTGTCTCTCTCTCTTTGTCTCTCTCTCCCTCTCTGTCTCTGTCTCTGATCTCTGTCTTTCTCCTGTCTTTCCGTTTCTTTCTGTCTCTGTCTCTGTCTCTCTCTCCCTCTCTCTCTCTCCTCCTTCCATCTCTCCCTCCCTCCCTCTCTGTCTCTGTTGCTGCCAACTCTATTGAGCTGACTTTCCAGTATTCCTCTCCAAGTTGTCATGGAAAGTCAGCTGACCAGCTGTCCCCTGTGGAGGAGGGGGCACAACTATCCTGCTAAGAGCTCCAGATAAGCTAATTGCCTTTGCCTGAGGTGGGGAAGTCTGTCCCAAAACATTCTGAATAGATCCAGACAACTTTGCACCAACCCTCCAAAAGCACTACCATCCCTTAATGCTCACTCCTTGCCCCCACTCCCCAAAATGGATATTTGGGGTTAGAATTCCCTTTCTGAGAGTCATTTGTTCCCAGTGACCAGGATCCTTCCTGAACTCAAACACTGAAGCCCCCAGGACCTCCTCTGGAAGATTCCCCATTGCTAGGCACATTGGAGTGAAGATTAGCATATCTCCAAGATACACTCCAGGAACTTCCAAACCTCATAAAATCACAAAATCATAGATTTAAAAATAAAGAGGACTCTGGAGATCTTCTGGGTCATTAACTTTTACACACATTATCTCACTGTAACCTCATAAGAACCTTGAGAAGGAGGTGCTCTTAATGCCCCCATTTCACAGATAAGGAAACTGAGACTCAAAGAAGTAAATAAATGATATACAGTAAAGCCAGAACATAAAGCCAGTGAGTGCTCTTTGCAGAATATCTTTTTCCACTAAGAAGAAAGAAGAGGAGGAAAAATTCCCTCCAACTTTCTGTGCTATGAAGAGCCCTGGGAAGACACCTTCAGTATTCTGTTTCTTGCAGCCCACCAATACTATCCTTCAGTGTACATATTATGATTTGAGGGGCTGGACATCATTTCTTTTCCCAAATCTTCCCCCAGTGCTATCACTGACATCTGAAATTTTACCAGTATATATTCATTCCTTTGGATTGACAATTACTCCCCTTTGGTTTTCTGGAAGTTAGCCTATTAAGCTTTTACGAATTCAGTCTTTCATACTGAGTTTCATTTAGTTAATCATCCAAGTCTTCTCCTTGACAGCTAAGTGGGCAAAGTGTGTGTGGGGAGACTCAGAATAGGACTCAGGAGAGGCAAGAGTGAGGTACTCAGGTTTCTCTTTTCCCAACCTTTGAGAATCCCCTCTACTTTGTCCCCCCATGCCTCTGTTCTCCTGAAGACTGATAAACTTGTTCTCATGAGGGCTTAAATTGTGTCATCCTTTCCAGGTAGCATTAAAAGGAAATCTTTGTTCTTAATCCAAAGAAATATGACTCTCATTGTGGAACTTGGGGATTTGGGAGGATGGAGTAAGGGCTCAAATCACCTTCTACATATACACTTACTTTCCCCATCATAGTTTCAATATATCACAGGTCAGCCTAAGAAATTAAATGGGGATTTGGGAGGAGTTTTGTGGAAGATGCAGATGATATACAAAAGGATGCAGAAAAAAAATTAGAAACTCAGAAATGCCCAAAATATATGTATAGTATTATATATTATCAACCCTATAAAATTAAAAGAAAAAAATCAGATTTCTCTGGTACAAAAGAGGACCAAAAAATTTCTTACAGATTTTCCAGATCAGAACAGAGTAAGGGTGGAGAGCTATGTCACTAGCTCCCACAGTGTGGAAGGAATAACTAAATGTAAGTGGAGTTCTGGTGGGCAAGCTGGGGCAGCTAGGGGGCAGCATGAGGGCACAGGGGAGCAGTGTTCCTGCTGTTTCCTAGCCAGGAATGAAGGTCACTACTCTGGACACACACAACTTCCCCGCCCCCACTGGACATCTGAGTCCTTGAGGTTCCTGATTCCTTCTCTCCTATCCACCCCTCCCCCTCTTGGAGAGCTCTGCCAGGGCAAGATTAGACAGTTTTCCAACACCTGCTCTAGTGAGCAATCAGGCTTTAGTGTCATTCAATTGCTAATGCTCCAGGCAGCCGCTGGCACACACCCTGCCTCAGATCCCTCCCTCATATCGTTAGAGAGAGCTTGGTACTGACGCAGACACTTGGGTCCAGGCTCTGGCCTCCACCGACCCCATTCCAGCTGCTTTAGTCAAGGTCTTTGGAAAAATCACAGAATACTGCCTCTCCCACTAGTGATGATTTGGGTCACCTCCACTGGCATTCATAGCCCCTTCTATGCTCATCCCATCCTAACTACACAATCTTATCTCCTACTGCTTTCTAATGGAAACCCCCCATGCCTCAGCCAGAGTGGGCTCCTACTGGGTCTCCCCATTGACTTTTCAATCATGTTCCTCCATGTTCTCCCCACTCTGCCCCATGAGTGGTTTCCACCCACTCCACGTGCATTCTTGCCTTCTCTATTTTGCCTTCTGGATTCCTTCTGCCTGGAATGGCCTCTTCCCACTCTCTTCTCCACCAAGACCAGGTCAAAACTCATCTCCTTCACAGACCTTTCCTTGACCATTGTAGCCAGCATTTATATTTTTCCTTTTGCACCAAAGGCAACAATTAGCATTATAGACAGAAACTGGATGGGAACAATTGGGAATATTGGGATTATCATTGGGAAGACTTGGATTTGGATCTCAGACACTTAACTAGCTATGAGACTGTTGGGCAAGTCAATCACCTATCTCAGCCTCAGTTAGTTTATGTGTACAATGAGAATAAAAGAGTAGTTACCTCAGAAGGTTGTTGCAAAGATCAAATGAAATAATACATGTAGAGTACCTTGCAAAATAAAAATGCTATATAAATATTTGCTATTATTATTATTGCTATTTCTACAACACTCATTGTAATAGAATGACAGAAGATTCTTTAGGGATCAAGAGCCCAATTAATGTCACTTCCTCTTGCTTTTATAGATCAGGAAATGGATATTTATAGATGGATGATACTAATGAGGATATTGGCAATGATATTAATAATAAGGATATTAACAACGACAATGATATTGATGATAAGGATATTAACAATAACGATATTGATGATGATGATAATGATGTTGATGATATTGATGACAATGTTGATGTTGATGACAATGATGATTGCATTTACTTTATAAGGTGTGCCAACACCTTCCACGTCCTATCAGATTTGATCCTCATAACAACCCTGTGAGGTAAGTGTTATTATTATCCCCATTTTACAGATGAGAAAAAAGAAGCTGTGAAACATGAAATGATTTTCCAAAGTCAGAGACAGGATTTGAATTGGTGACTTCCTAATTCCAAATCTAACATTCTATCCACTGTACCACCTCAAGGTAGGAAACTTTTAGTGGCTTGTCTAATGTCAATAAGAATTCAGACCTAGGTCTTCTGACTTCCAGTGCTCTTTTTACTAGACCACACTGTCTCCCATGAATATGGAAAGTATTTCAAAGGGCTTTGAAACCAAACTTTGCCAACTTGCTCCCTAAAATAGCTCACATTTTCATAGCTGGAAGAGAGCTTAGTTGTCAATGACAAATCCCTCCCTACTTTACAGATATGGAAAATGAGGACAATATAGGACAAGCAATTGGCCAAAATCACATAAGTATCAAGGAGCAGAGTGGAGATTTGGATTCCAATCTCCCCAACTTCAAATACCACAGTCTCCTTTCATCATACCATGCTGTCTTTATGTCTTCGCTTTTTTCCTTATCATTAGTTCATTTGACCTTCACAACAACCCTGGGAGGTGAGCAGAAAAAATGATTGTCCCATTTGGGACTCAGAAAGAGAAAAATCCTTGTTAGCATATAGTATGGGACAGGGACAAGGCTAAAACCCAGGTATTCTGATTCCCAATTCAGGACTAATTCTAGATGAAGGAGTAGATTCTGTGCCAAGAATCATCATCAATAATATGAATTATTGACTTGACATAGTCAATAAAGCAGCAGGTAAATCTGCCTCTTTGTGAACCCCTCTTATCAAATATGCAGATAACATAACACTGGAAGCAATTGCTAATACTTTGGAGATGAGAATGTGAAGCCAAAAAACTGCTGACACGCTAAGACAGATCTAATAAGGTAAAATTATCTTTTTAATAAACATGAACTTTTTATCTTGAGTTTCAAAAATCAGCTGTGAATGGATGATATTGGCATAATTAAGCAATAAATAGTCCATGTGACAAAAACCTAGAGGTTTCATAGGAGAACAAACTCAGTATGGATCAGTGGTATCCCATGCCAACCAGAAAGAATATAATCTTAGGGTGCACTAGAACAAGAGATATTTCTATCCTCTGCACTGGTAAGACTACATTTGTGGAGAACCATGTGTGTCCAATTTTGAGCACCATGTTTTATTGTATTTTTTGCTATTGTTTTAAATTTAATTTATTTCTAATTAACAAAAATCCATTTTAATTTTCTTCTCATTATTCCCCATTAAAAAAGAAAAACAAAACTATTGTAACCAATATGTATAGTCAAGCAAAACAAATTCCTATATTGGCTATGTCAAAAAATTATATATCTTCTTCTGAACTATGCATTCATCACCCCTTATCAAGGCATGGCTAACGTAGCATGCTTGATAATCAGTCCTCTGAAATCATAGTTGTTCATTAAATTTTTCCTAAGTCATTTAAAGTTGTTTGTCTTTGTAATGATATTGTTATTATATAAATTGTTTTCTTGGATCTGCTCATGCATCAACTAGTAGAGGTATTTCCAGTTCTTTGAAAAAATCCCCTTATTTTTTCTTAAAATATATTCAATAATATTTCATCATATTCATCTACCATGATTTGTTTGGCCATTCCCCAATTGCCAGACACCCATTAAGTTTCCAATCTTGGCCATGACAAAAAGAGCTGCTATAGATATTTTTGAACCTATAGGTCCTTTGCCTCTTCTTGTGATTTCTTTGTGGTATAAAACTCATAGGGCTATCACGACATCAAAGGATATGATACCCAGTAACTTTAGTAACTTTGGGGACATAGTTCCAAATGACTTTCCAAAATAACTATACCAATTAACCACTCCACCAATAGTTCATGGATGTCTAGGCACTATATTTCAGGAAGGCTAAAGACTGCTTGAAAAAAATGAGTCAGAGAAAAAAATTTAGGGAGTCATGATTTATGTCTTTGACCTTTTAAATGAAGGATTAGACTTTTTCTCCTTGAATGCAGAAGGCAAAAAGTCTAACAGTTGATGGAAGTTGTAGAGAAACACATTTCAGTTCCATGTAAAGGGATACTCTCTAAAGGTTAGAGTTTGCCAAAGGTAAAAGGAGCCATCTCTGGGGTTGATGAGCTTTCCAATACTAGATGTTGAGGTCAGTATGAGTTAACTATTTGTTGAAATGTTGTATGGAGGATTTCTGGGCAAGTATAAATTGAATGGATTGAGATCTAGCACAGATTTTTAAATTCTGACAATGTAAGTGTAATGTAGAAGAAAAAGTATCCAATTAGGAGTCAGAGGACCTGAGAAGGTTCAAATATCAACTCTTTGACTTACAATATATATGATTTTTGACAAATAATTTGACCTCTATGAGTTTTTGTTTTCTCATCTGTAAATAATAATAGTAAATGATCTCCAAGGTATCTTCCAACCCAAAATCTTATGAATAAACCTAAGAAACTGGACATTAAATGGAACAACATAGTAGCCTGGGTATTGGGGGAGGATATTTGATTTACTATTCTGGTAAAAGATTTGGGAAAGGAAGGTCAAGGAAACAACATTTTTGGACCAAAGAAACCTTCCTAAGGACTGACTGACCCTCAGCATTTATCAAGAGAGAATTAGAGTAGAGCCAGTCAACAAGCTTAGTGATTACCAGTTCACTTCTGTACAAATTCTTTTAAAGCCCTTGCTTTTCTATAATCCACTTCAATTAATTTTTTTCTGAATGATTAACTTTTCATGAATAGGTCCCTATGAAAACACACATGAATTTTATAACATGTTGGCAGGAGGAGTGAAAAAGATAAGGAAGTTATAAGAATATGGACATTTTGAAAAGATTTGGCAGTGGTGGGGACAGGAGGAATGATGGGGCACCTGGGTGGCTACTGGATAACATGCTGGGTCTGGAATCAAGAAGACTCATCTTCATGAGTTCAGATCTGACCTCAGACTCTTGGCAGTCACTTAACACTTTTTGCCTCTCTTTCCTCATCTGTAAAAATGATCTGTAAAAGGAAATGGCAAACTATTCCAATATTATTGCTTTTTTAAAAAAAATGAACAAAACCAAATGGAATCATGGAGCTTCAGATATCAGTGAAAAATGACTGAATAGCAACTTAACAACAAATTTTAACAATTCTAGGGACCATTCATTGCACCTCCTAGCTACCCCTCAACTTCCTTTTGAATACTGTCTTTCATCATTATATTGTAAATTTCTTGAAGTCATTTTTATCCCTAGCACTTAACATAGAGCCTGGCACATAGTCCACTCATTCAAGCATGAATGTCCTGAGATTGATTCTGTAATCTCAGGGGACACTGAAATATAGGGATGATAGTTCTCTTCATGTGTTGGAGAACATTCATATGGAAAGTACTAGATTTGTTCTGCTTGTCCCCAGTAGGGAGAACTAAGAGCAAAAAAAGAGAAGTTGCCAAGGACCAAATCTGCTCTTGATACAAGATCAAACTTTCTAATAAAAAAAAGTTATCTCATAGTATCATAGGCTTCCTCTGGATTGAGATGCATCCTACTCATTGGAGGTCTTTAAATCAAGGTGGGATGATTGCTTGTTGAATTTATTGTAAATAGGATTCCTCTTTATTTCCCACCCAGTTTTTTGGACCTCTCCCTCCTCCTTACCCCAGAAACTTCATCTTTGGGAATCCTTATCATCTTGCAAGATTTAATGAGCCTTAGTACTAACGCCTCATCAATATCCTCTTGTCCTTCTGATTGGAAGGAGTGATGATCTCCAAAACTACCATTTAACTGGAGTTCCAAGCCAGCTGTCTCTTCATTTTCCATGTTGCATTCCTTTGACATCTCTATCATGCTCTCAAGTTCTGTACCTTTTGCCCTCTACCCTCACTATCCTCCACTTTTCAACTTCTTATTTGTTTTCCATTACAATTGTGCGTAAGTGATTTTCCCAGGGTCACACACCTAGTAAGTGTCTGAGGCCAGATTTTAACTCAATTTCTCCTGACTCCAGGGACCAGTGCTCCAATCTTTGCTATCCCTCAGCTTCCTTTTGAATATTGTCTTCCATCATTAGATTGTAAATTTCTTGAAGTCATTTTTATTTCCAGGACTTAGCATAGAGCCTGGTACATAGTACACCCATTCAAGCATGAATTGGACTAGATAGTCTCTGAAATCCCTGGGATTGATTCTGTGGTCTCAGGAGACACTGAAATACAGGAATCATATCAAAGTGTGAAGATGGAAAGGATATTGAATTAAGCTGCCCAAGAGTTAAATGATTTAAAGGAAGGAGAGTCTTGAAATGGACTCGAACTTGATCTGGACCTTGGAAAAGGCATGGAATGTGTTGTGCTTTCACAGTGTTTTCCTTATAAATATAGGGGCTCTCTTTTTGTAGTGGCAAGGAAATGGAAACCGAGTGGATGCCCATCAGTTGGAGAATGGCTGAATAAGTTATGGTATATGAATGCTATGTAATATTATTGTTCTATAAGAAATGATCAGCAAGATGATTTCAGAAAGAACTGGAGAGATTTACTTACATGAACTGATGTCGAGTGAAGTGAATAGAACCAAGAGAACATTGTACACAGAAACAGCAAGATTATGCAACGATCAATTTTGATGGACACGACTCTTCAACAATGAGGTGATTCAGGCCAGTCCAATAGACTTGTTATGGAGAAAGCCATTCACATCCGGAGAGAGGACTAAGGGGACGGAATGTGTATCACAACATAGTATCTTCACTTTTTTGTTGTTGTTGTTTGCTTGTACTTTGTTTTCTTTATCATTTTTCCCTTTTTGATCTGATTTTTCTTGTGCAGCATGGTAATTGTGGAAATATGTATAGAAGAATTGCACATGTTTAACATATATTGGATCATTTGCCATCTAAAGGAAGGAAAAGGGAGGGAGGAAAAAAATTAGAACACAAGGTTTTGCAAGGGTAAATTTTGAAAACTATATATGCATGTATTTTGAAAATAAAAAGCTTTATTAAAAAAATTTAAATTTAAAATAAACATAGGGGCTCATATCTGGGCTATTCCTCTGGTCCAATGTCAATACTTTACAGATGAGTAAACTAAGGTCCATAGAAGATAAATTTTTTGCCAAAGGTCACATAAGTCATAAGTCAATTGGAATTGGGGAACGTAAAAGGTTTGGGAGACTGTCTGAGATTCTGACAGTGGATGATCAGGATCAGAGTTGGCTGTGCTCCCCAAGGTCTCTGTAAGCTGCCAGATAGATCTTTCCTCTGCCAACAGGCTGGTCTGCCAGCTGAAGCATCTTGATTAGAATTCCTCAGCCCTGCAGTCATTTTTCTTCCCAGCTAATGAAACAGATAATCACCTCTGAGGCCAGGCAAGAGGTGGTCTGTGCAGTTGGTTTGGTAGGAAACTGCCATTACTGGTTGGGGTCATGGCTGAGGGATGTACTGGTTTAGCAGAGCCCTTCTCTCCTCAGAAAGTGCCTCTCCATATTTCTCAAGGTCCCCTGATTTGTCCATCTCCTCCTATTCCCAGGAGATCCTGAGCCAGGGAAGACTCTGGAGTGGGTGGGGGAAGTCTGGGTGCTGGCAGACTGGGACCATAGGAAATGGAGAAAGTCTCTGCTTAATCTGTGATGAAAACCAGGCTCTGTCGAGGGGGAGGAGGAGGGGATTGGGAAGAGAAAGGAGAGAGACCAGTCTGTTCTGGGCTTGGCTCAATGTTAGAGAGCCCACGTAATGGCGGAAGAGGGGCATGCAGCTGAAGGCAGGGTTCCTGGCTCCCCAGGTGTCTATGACTCCCCACTCCAATCCAGTCAACAGTCATAGGTGATGGTATGTCCAAGTTCCAAACCATTATACAAAACCCTAAACTTGTCACTGGACCAGTAACAGTTTCAGATAAGAAAAAAGCCTTTGTGGACTTACACAGCACCCCTTGCTTCCCTTGAGACAAAAGGGGGTAGTTCCCCCACTACTCCTATACCCAGCAGGCACAGCCTCTCACTTAAGTGTCCAGAAGCCAAAGCCACCCTTGTTGATCCCTTCCCCTCTGAATCACCAGGCTTTCTGCCCTCAGGAGTAAACAAGACAGCAATAAAGCCAAGGGGTGGGCTTGGGTTCAGCCTTGGGTTCCTTGCTTCCTATCCCCATTTTCTTTTAAATGGCCTATTCCCAGAAGGTCAGGAGTCCAGAGCTACTCCTTTCCCTGTGGGCAAAGGCTCACTGAGGCCAACTGTCCTTAGGCTTCATTGATCTCTTGGATTTATGGATCCAATATAAGTAATCTTATGTTAGTATCCTGCTTCTCCTATCATTGGATTATAGAATCTCAGATTTAGAAGACATACTCAGAGGTTATCTAGTCAATTCAGATCTGAAGAAGAATCTTCTCTGTAACATCCTAGATCATTACGTTTCTGCTTTAAGATTGCCAGTGAGAGAAATGATTGCTAATAATCAATGATTATGAGAGATTCAGATTTCCCCCTTTTTCTATTATCCTCAATTCAAAACCTTGTTTTCTAAAGATAGAGCTAACCTTCTTCTCTGTTCAATCCCATCCTACCTTGCAAGGAGTCTCTAGACTAAGGTGGATTCCATTCAGTCAAACTTGGATAGAAACAGATTCTTTTGTCTAGATTGTCCAAGGCTAAGAGTAGTCTGGGTATAAAGACAGTCACTGTCCAAGAGTGATATGATGTCACTTTGAACCCCTCACTGGAGAGAGATCACTTCTCTTGTAAAATCCACTTCTCACTAATTGTTAATCAGTCAGAATTGATTGCCACCCTTAAGAACTCTTCTTCTCCAAAAGAACATATAAACCATAAGCCCATCACCATGATTGCCTTTGATCTAATATTGGCATTATTAGTAATATGATTAAATTACCCAGAAATTTTATCTTGCAAATCTTTTTGATCATCAAACCAGAGGTGAAGAATTCGCTACTTCTAAGGTAGGTATTCCTCACTTTTGTTTGGAAGTTTTTATTTATAGACATGAAGAAGGAAGTGGACTTGAGATTTCATTGGTATGGGAATTCTCAGATGAGGAAACTTCCTTTACAGTAGCAATGGAGGTTGGTACCTTCCCAGAAATCTAGAGTTTTAAAAAGTTGTCTGGGAAATTTTCAGATGAAAAAATTGAAACTATTTCTAGTCAGATGAAAAGATGCTCCAAATCACTATTGATCAAAGAAATGCAAATTAAGACAACCCTGAGATATCACTACACACCTGTCAGATTGGCTAAAATGACAGGAAAAGATAATGACGAATGTTGGAGGGGATGTGGGAAAACTGGGACACTGATACATTGTTGGTGGAACTGTGAACGGATCCAACCATTCTGGAGAGCAATCTGGAACTATGCTCAAAAAGTTATCAAACTGTGCATACCCTTTGACCCAGCAGTGTTTCTATTGAGCTAATATACCAAAGAGATCTTAAAGGAAGGAAAGGGACCCATATGTGCAAGAATGTTTGTGGCAGCCCTTTTTGTAGTGGCTAGAAACTGGAAACTGAATGAATGCCCATCAATTGGAGAATGGCTGAATAAATTATGGTATATGAATGTTATGAAATATTATTGTTCTGTAAGAAATGACCAGCAGGATGATTTCAGAGAGGCCTGGAGAGACTTACTTGCATGAACTGATGCTGAGTGAAGTGAGCAGAACCAGGAGATCATTATATACAGCAACAACAAGACTATATGATGATCAATTCTGATGGACATGGCTCTCTTCAACAATAAAATGTTTCAAACCAGTTCCAATTGTTCAGTGATGAAGAGAGTCATATACACTAAGGGAGAGGCCTGTGGGAACTGAATGTGGACCACAACACAGCATTTTCACTCTTTCTGTTGATGTTTGCTTGCATTTTGTTTTCTTTCTCAGGTTTTTTTTTCCTTCTTGATCCAATTTTTTCTTGGGCAGCAAGATAACTGTATAAATATGTATACATATGTTGGATTTAACATATACTTCAACATATTTAACATGTATTGGACTACCTGCCCTTTAGGGAAGGAGGTGGGGGGAAGAAGGGGAAAATTTGGAACAGAAGGTTTTGCAAGGGTCAGTATTGAAAAATTATCCATGCATATGTTTTTAAATAAAAAACTTTAATAAAATTTTTTAAAAAAGAAAGTTGCCTGGGGATATTGAAAGGCTACCTGATTTTGCCAGGATTATGAAGTCAGTAGATGTCAGAGGTGGAGTCCAAGACCAGCTCTCTTTCCTTACTTCAAACCAAAATATATTTCTCTAAGCCTTCAACCCATTGCTTATGGTTCTGCCAAACCAACCTCCCTTCCATATGACTGCCCTTTAAATATTTAAAAACAGAGATTATATGCATTAAGCATTTCCTATGTACCAGGTACTATATAAACACTGTTGTCTCCTAAGACTTCTTTAGGGTAAATATCATCTAATTTAAAGATTTGTGTTCTCTAGGCTATGGTCCTAGATTGCTCTAACCAATCCTCAGATGACATGGTTTCTAGGCTTTCCAGCATCTTTGTTGTCCCCTCATAAACACTTTGACTTATGAATGGCCCTCCTAAAATGTGGCACCAAGAACCAAACAACGTTATAAATGTATACACTGACCAAAAGATAGATATCTTCATAATCTGTAGGGTTAAGACTTGCCTTTGACGAGCTCTGATTATGACACTGGGCAAGCCATATATCCTCTGTGTGTAAAACTATAAGTTTTACTGGGAAGACTTACATGAACTGATGCAAAGTGGAGAGAGAAAAACAAGGAGAATATTATGCAAGGTAATATCAATATTATGCAATGATCAATTGTGAATGACTTAGCTATTTTCAGCAATTCAGTGATTCAAAGTAATTCTAAAGGACTCATGATGAAAAATACTATCGACCTCCAGACAAAGAACTGATGGAGTCTGAATACAGATCAATGCACACTATTTTCTATCTTCTGTAGTTTTTCCCCTTTGAGTCTGTGTCTTCTTTCACAATATAATCAATATGGTAATATGTTTTTGCATCATAAAAAAGACTTTAAGTTACAGAATGATCACTCATGTGAATTAGTGGAAGATGTACCTTCTCCAAAAAATAAAAATTTTGTGTGTACTATGACCAGACTTGAATATGGAGGTGCTATCCTATCCCTAACTCTGAACAACACTGAACAATACTTTTAAATAATAGAGCCTAACAAAGTCAGGAATTATATGGACACAATTACAAATCACTTTCCACACAAATAAAATCAGATCTAATCAATTGGAAAAATATTGAGTGCTTATGGGTAGGTCAAGTTAACAAAATAAAAATGACAATACAACCTAAATTAACCTATTTATTCAGTGCCATGCCAATCAAACTCCCAAGAAATTACTTTACAGAGCTAGAAAAAATAATAACAAAGTTCATCCAGAAGAACAAAAGGTCAAGAATTTCAAGGGAATTAATGAAAAAAGTGCAAGTGAAGGTGGCCTAGCTGTACCAGACCTAAAACTATGTTGTAAAGCAGTAATTGTCAAAACCATTTGGCTAAGAAATAGAGTAGTCAATCAGTGGAATAGGTTCGGTTCTGCTAGACTAAATAGTCAATGACTATAGTAATCTAGTGTTTGACAAACCCAGAGACTCCAGTTTTTGAAACAAGAACTCACTATTGGACAAAAACTGCTGGGAAAATTGAAAATTAGTATGGCAGACAGTAGACACTGACTCACATCTAATATCCTATACCAAGAGAAGGTCAAAATGAGTTCATGATTTAAACATAAAGAGTGCTATTTTAAGCAAATTAGAAGAACAAAAGATATTTTAATCTCTCAGATCTGTGGAAAAGGAAGGAATCTGTGGTTAAAGAAGAACTGGAGTATACTATTAAATACAAAATGGATAATTTTGATTATATTAAGTTAAAAAGTTTTACTACAAACAAAATCAATACAGATAAGATTAGAAGGGAAGCAATAAACTGGGAAAAACGTTTTCACATTCAAAGGTTTGATAAAGACTTCATTTTTAATATAAATAGAGAATTGATTCAAATTTATAAGAATTCAAGCCATTCTCCAATTGATAAATGATCAAAGGATATGAACAGACAATTTTCAGATGAAGAAATTGAAACCATTACTATTATATGAAAAAGTTCTCCAAATCACTATTGATCAGAGAAATGCAAATTAAGATAATTCTGAGGTACCATTATATACCTCTTAGATTGGCTAAGATCTCAGAAAAAAATAATGATGAATGTTGGAGGGAATTTAGGAAAACTGGGAGACTGATATATTGTTGGTGGAATTGTGAACTGATTCAACCATTCTGGAGAACAATTTGGAACAAGGCACAAAGGGCTATCAAACTGTGCGTAGCCTTTAATACAGCCGTGTTTCTACTGGGCTTATATCCCAAAGAGATCTTAAAGGAAGGAAAAGGACCCACATATGCAAAAATGTTTGTGGCAGCCCTTTTTATAGGAACTGGAACTGGAAACTAAGTGGATGCCCATCAGTTGAAGAATGGCTGAATAAGTTATGATATATGAATGTTGTGGAATATTGTTGTTCCGTAAGAAACAATCAACAGGATGATTTCAGAGAGACTTGAAGAGACTTACATGAACTGATGCTAAGAGAAGTGAGCAGGGGTCAGCGAGGGGCAGGGAGGTGGCAGTGAGGTGGCACAGTGGATAGAGCACCAGCCCTAAAGTCAGAAGGACCTGAGTTCAAATTTGACCTCAGACATTTAACACTTCCTAGCTGTGTGACCCTGGGAAAATAACTTAATTCCAATTGCCTCAGCAGAGAGAGAGAGAGAGAGAGAGAGAGAGAGAAAGTGAGTAGAACCAGGAGATCATTGTACATGTCAATAGCAAAATTATGCAATCATCAATTCTGATGGATGTGGCTCTTTTCAACAATGAGATAATTTAGGCCAGTTGCAATGGTCTTGTGATGAAGAGAGCCATCTACATCCAGAGAGCGGACTGTGGGAAATGAGTGTGGATGACAACATAGTCTTTTCACTCTTTTTGTGATTGTTTGCTTGCATTTTGTTTTCTTTCTCATTTTTTTTCCTTTTTGATCTGATTTTTCTTGTGTAACATGATAATTGTGAAAATATGTATAGAAGAATTGCACATACTTAACATATATTGGATAAATTGCTGTCTAGGAGAGGGGGTGGGAGAAAATTTGGAACACAAAGCTTTGCAATGGTGAATGTTGAAAATTATCCATGCATATGTTTTGAAAATGAAAAAAAATTAATAAAAAATAATAGCGCTTAAGATGCAATTAGTCTTTTTGGCTAATGAGCTTTGGATAGTGTTGTTTTGAGTATCAAATGAGATAGCACATATAAGGAGCCTTGTGAACTTTAAATTATTTTTATTTTTTACCTCTTTCCATCTGATTGAGGTCTTCCCAAAGACAAGAGTTCTTATTGTTATTCAGTTGTTTCAATAATTTCCAATTCTTCATGACCCCATTTGCTGTTTTCTTGGCAAAGAACTGGAGTGGTTTACCATTTTTTTCATCAACTCCTTTTATAGATGAGGAAACAGGCAAACTGGGTTAAGTGACTTTCCCAGGATCATGCTAGTAAGTGGCTGAGGCCATATTTGAACTCATGAAGGTGAGTCTTCCATTCAGAGTTTTCCTTTTAGACAAAAAGTTTGCCCAGCTCAAGAATCATCTCTTCCCTCTAGCTAAGTAGTTCCTGAAAGCAGGAACTGGGCATCCCCAACCCATTGGCCTCTCCAAACGTAGGAACATATCCTCTCCTCCAACAACAGTAACCTAAGTGAAAAATGATGAGCCAAGAAGGTCAGGGATTCATCTTCCCTTCTTGCTCAGAATTGCTCAGAAAAAAACAAGCTTCAGTAAGATCTCATAAAGCACCCACAAAGTGCCCTGGAAAGTAGAAGGAGTCTTAGGAGTTGGATTCAAATCACACCTATACCCTTTATTATCTATGTGATGTTGAGAAAGACATTTAATTCTTTGGGCCAAAATTTCCTCATGTATTAAATGAAGCAGTTGAGTTAGATGACCTCTGAGATCCTATGAAGCTCTGGATCCATGATCCAATGATCTAACAGATCAGTCCCTAGCCCAGAGAGATGACAACTATTTGGAAGGTTGGGAATGAGGGAGGCGAGGAGGTGCATTTAGGTACCCCTGATCTGAGAGTCCTCCCCCATCGTTCTGAGGCTCCACCCTGAAGCAGCTCTTGGTACTATGTGCATGCCTGGACCCTGCTTCATATCTGGGTGTAGCCCACTTGATACCAAGTGGGTGAGATCAGTGACAGGCCTGAGTACTGAAGACTTGAGGGCTGAGCCCAAATATAGGGAGTGCCAGCAAACAGGGCTCCTCCTCTTCTCGATGTAGAAACTTGTATCAGATTTTAAAAGGCAGATTTTTGGAGACATTCCTCAGGAGCAAATGCTGCCTCCCAGGCCCCAAGATCACGTTTAATTTTAACATACATACACACCTTTGAGCCCTCATTTAATTTTTATCCTGACAATCAAAGGCCCCAAAGCAGAAAAGTTCTCTCTTTCCCTCTACCCAGAGCTAATTTTATTGTTGGAAAGGACTTTTGTCTTCACAATAGGACTCAATATGATTAAAAGACTCTTCTATCTCCCAAATTCCCCTTACCTCAGACTTGCCCTTGCACCTGAAATTATCACCATTAGAGCTTCATTCCTTTGGATTGGATATTCTTTTTCCAAGTTCCTTTTTTAAAATGTAAATGTTCTGGAGCAGCTAGGTGGTACAGTGGATAGAGTACCAGCCCTGAAATCAGGAAGGCCTGAGTTCAAATCTGACCTCAGACATTTAACACTTCTTAGCTGTGTGACCCTGGGCAAGTCACTTAACCCCAATTGCCTTAGCAAAACAAAAAATAGTAAATGTTCTGGGGAGGAGGGATAAAATTCTTAAATTCTTAAAACTAATGTGTGATGAACAACCTATATATCAGATTGCTTGTAGTCTTGGGAAAGGAAAAGATTAGAGAGGGAAGGAGAAAGAATTTAGAACACAAATGAATATTGAAAACTATCTTTATGTGTATTTGGAAAAATAAAATACTATTTGGAAAACAATTTATGTGTGGTCAGCTTTAGTAGAAAAGATCACAAGAAGGGTACCTGGGAGAAGTGGACTTAAGAGCATCTAAATCAATATCTTCCATTTACAAAAGGAGAAACTGAAGCCTAGAGAAATAAAATGATTTACCCAAGCTCTTATAGAAATAGATAGTAGAGGAGAAATGGAAATTCATAACTCTCATACCAAATTTAATGATTTTGGGCCTCCATCACATTGCCTTGACATTGGAAAAGGTGGGAGTACCAAAGATCAATAGCTTCCCCATTGTACTATAAGCCAGGCCTGCTCATTGCCAATATAAAGATGTTTTTCTTCTCTGCCAGGGAGTATTTCTAAGGGAGTGCTGGGGTGAGGAATGATCATCTGGGAGGAATTATTGGAGTCTTTTCAGTCTGCATGTGCATGAGCCATACTCTGGGGGCTTTTCTATCAGCAGAAGAAATATTAGATAATCTCTAAAGTCTCTTCCAGCTCCAGAATTCTAAGAAATAATCATCTCCTGGGACTCAGAGATCTCAGGGATGTCACAATAGGGCCAAGCATCAAAGGAGGATGGCCAAAAGTGTTTGTTTTTCTTAAAATTCTAAAATCCTTATCTTGCATCCAGACTCCTCCTCCATGAGCTAAACAAACTCCCTGCCTTGTCACCCAGTCAACCTTGTTCCTGTTGGTTTTCCTGAAGCTTTGATGCTGGGCACGGATTTTGTCAACAGACCCACAAACTCCCACCAAAGAGTCTCACTCTTTGGGCCAAAGTTTTCTCATGCATAAAATGAAGCAGTTGAGTTAGATGTCCTCTGAGATCCTCTGAAGTTCTGGATCCATGATCCACATCTCTACACAGTCCAATAGTCAGAAGGTAGAGACAATAGGTACATAAATAAGCATTCATATAATAAATGAAAAGACTTTTTGGGAGGGAGGGCATTGGGAGTATAAGAATCAAGAAAGATTTCAAACAGAGGAAGGCTCTTGACTTGAGTCTTAAGCCAGTAGGAGATTTCAGGAGCTGGAGGTAAGGAATGTTAAAGGACAGAGAGAATAATGGTTATCAATTGAAAGTTTGTAACTTGGACCCTCAGTTTCCCATTACAGTAGTTAGGTGGTGCAACGGTTAGAGAGTCAGTTCTAGAAGCAGGAAGACCTGAATTCAAATCCAACCTCAGACACTAGCTGTGTGATCCTGGGCAAGTCTCTTAAACCAGTTTGCCTCAGTTTCCTCATGTAAAATGAACTGGAGAAAGAAATGTCAAACCATTTCAGTGTCTTTGCCAAGAAAATTCCAAATAATGTCATGAAGAGTCAGACATGACTGAAAGGTTATCCAATTGCAACACTCTTCAAATATTTTCTTCATCTTGTCTGTTATATTTTCTCGCTTTGAGTGTGTAGACTGCAGCCATTCAATTTAATTCTGCATTGACTTAGCTGAGCACTAAACCAGGTACTTGGGAAGATTAAACCTTTTAAGAAGAAAATGCTCACAGAATCACTTTAGATTTAAAGTTGAAGGATTTTAGAGACAATCTACTCTATCATCTCATTTTATCAAAGAAGCTGAAGCTCAGAGAATTGAAGTAAACTTTGACCACAAGTAGTGAATGACACAGTCAAGATTTGAACCCAACTCCTTCAACTCAAAATTTAGCATTCAACACTACTCCATGCTGCCTTTTCAGTATTGTTTCATGGGCCTTACTTACAGTGGGGAGGAAAATTATGAGCAAATAAAAAAAAGTTTTACATGAAAAATACAGAATAAGGACTATGTTGTCTTAATTGTCTAAGGTCATCAGAGAAGGCTTCAGAGAGGAGGTGACATAGGGGTTGGGCTTTAAAATTTGAATAGTAATTCAACTGGGAAAGAGGAATATAGCCATAGGGAGCAAAAACCTACACAGATAGAGAAAACATTTATTAAGCATTTACTATGAAGTAGGCACAATACTAAGTGCTGGGGATATAAATACAAGCAAATTAGGCAGTCCTTAACCTCAAGGAGCATACATTCTAAAGGGGGAAAGAAGATGGAAAAAGTTAAGGGTCCCCAGTCACCTGCAAGGCAGCTGCTGAGAGAATAAATCAATCCAGGAGTACAGTGAATATGGCTGGGAGTCTTTGTAAAATGGCAGCCCAGGTTAGAAAGTCACCAACCTGGACAATAGCTGGAGAGTTTTCCAATGAAAGAAAGTAGCTGGTGAGGAATGAGAGAAGTCCAGAGAATAAGTGGATCTGGTAAGCACTGTGCATAATTAGGAAACAGAGAGTCCTCTATTTTGCCTGGGGTATAGAATGTATACAGAGAGAAAGGTTGTGAGATTAGGCAGGAAAGGTAAATTGGAGCCAGATTGTGGAAAGCCTTGAAGACCAAGCAATGGAGTTTGAACTCTGTTGATTATTCAATAGGGAGTCATGGAAAGAAAGGCTGTGAGCAGAAAAAAAGCAATGTGACTCAATTAATATTAACAATTTGGATTGCTGGTGAGTGGTACAAAAGTCGTCACCTCTACCAGTCTTCCTTTGCCCTTTGTGGTCTTGTTTCAAGTTGATTTTCATAGTAACCAGGAGTATTATGGGTACTGAAAGGAATCCATTCATCTTAATTTTATCTAGTGCTTTTGCAACAAGGTGACTTGAAAGGACCCAGGCTCCTAACCTAAGGGCTATGATAAAAGCAAAAAATAATTTTAAGACCTTAGCTTACATAAGTGTTTTGACAAAGAGGTTCCTAAGTGGAAGAAGGAGAATAAAAACAATGCAAAGGACAGACTCTGATGCATATAGCAAATTCTCAAAGAGCTAAAAACAGTCCTTAAAGTACTCAAACTTAAGAGTAACAGTGTAATAGAAGCTAGTGAAGACCCTCTGGTAGTGGTATGGTAGAAGCATAGTATTAGATCAAAGAATAGCATCATAGCCAGAGACCTATAAATGACCATAGAGAGCAGTAATAGCCCAATGGAGATCCCAACAGAGAGATGAAATTCTGGAGAGCAGGATAACTGCGATGTCGCTTGCTTTTTGGTATGAGGTTTTTGAGTTATTACCATGTATGTAGTTTTCACATTCATTCTCTTGGCCACATGTGTGTTCCTTCCTATGTATTTTCTGGCAATGTGTGTTTCTTATGTGTTCCCACCACTCAAGGGAAGGCAATTGGGAAGTGAGACCGAAGGAGAGACATATGGGGAAATTTTTCTTATCTCTTATTTGCTTTCTTGTTTGAATATCTTTTACTTTCAACAAATGTGTCTTCTTGACCTAGTAATTATAAACATTTTGGTGAGGGCTTATAAGTTATGATTTTAAGTAAATGGTCATAGGCTTTCTGAAGGTCTATGTGTGAAGGAGATCCTTTATGTTATATACACATAAGACAAGACAGTGCAGTGCATAAAGGAGAGATCATTGATTCAGGGATCTTTGATGTTTACTGGCCATGTGACCTTGATTTAATCTATCTGAGCCTCAGTTTCCTCATATGTAAAATTAAAGGGTTGAATATAGACCTATGATCCTATGACTCTAATCACATGCATCAGAGTCTGTCCTTTGCTTCATATCATGCTGAAAATATTATGGAAGAGAGTCCTTAGTCTGAACAGTGGGTCCCTATCACTGTGTTACCACATACAAAACAACCCCCTGGAGAACCACACCCCCATAGCATGTACCTCTTACCCTTTATGCTCTATATTCCCCTTTTTCCAGTCATAGAAAAAGCAAAAACAAAGGAACAGACAGCAGTAAGTGTCAGGACCAGTATATTTCCACAGGGCTCATAGGGAGGGTTAGACTACCACTGACAACTCAGAGATGGGACTGATATTGTTTATTAAAAGATTGTCTGTGTTGGAAGTTTTGTTTTTATTTTATCCCTGAAGTTGGGACCTCTATTCGGTATCCCACAGGACACCTCCCACTTCCTCCTGGGATTCCAACTGAGGACAATGTGGTTTGCAGAATGTTCTAATCCTAACCCAGGGTTCAGAAAGAAAAAAAATGACTAAAAACCTTGGTATGCATAGCTTGCTGCTTCCTGCAAAGCATTATGAATGAAACATGTAAAGAGCAGCTGGAGAGGCAGAGAATGGAAACTCTGAGTGATTCAGGTCATTGAATATCACAATGTAAGCAAAACAAGCTATTTATTTCTCCCCGCTCCATATAATTGGCGTGCTTCTTCCCGCCCCCTCACTCCCCTCCTTCCAAGAACCCCAGTCTAAAATCCGAAGGATGTACTCTGATTGCTCACTCCATTCCAAATGCTCTCATGGCCTCCACCCCCATTCACAGCTAGACCAGGAAGGCTAGAGTTACAGCTCCAGGCTGGGAAAATACAAGGTTGTTTAGATTAGGAAGCTGCTGCCATTAGCCCCACCTCACTCACCCCCAGGATTGATGCTGCTTAGGGGATTCTGCCAACCTAGCTCTCAGTTGGCACTATGGGTACAATTCTTGAGAAGTATCCTCCATCCATCCTTTACTTTCCCCCACCCACCGTGACAGAGAGAATGGGAGAAAGAGAGACAGAGACAGAAAGACAGAGAAAACAGAGGGAGAGAGAAAGGGAGTGATAGAGAGACAGAGACAGAGAAACACAGAGAGAGAGACAGAGAAACAGAGACAGAGAGAAAGAGAGACAAAGACAGAGAAGGAGAGACAGAGAGAAACAGAGACAAATTGTCTTCTATTTAATTCTTATATATTTTATACATTCTTAATCATATGCATGTATTCCCAGATCTGGATTTATTTCAGTTTTATCCTTATATACCAGCACCTAACATCATGACAGTCATACACTAGGCACTTAATAAATGTTTGTTGATTGATTTGATTGACTGAAGTACATGGAATCAGAAAATATCAGAATCTGGAGTGGTCTTAGAAAGTATTCAGCTGAGAGGTCTTAACTTTCTTGTGTAATGGATCCCTTAATCAATTTCATAAAGCCAGTGGAGGCCTTTTCAGAATAATGTTTTGAAAAGCATAAAATAGAATACTTAGGATTACAAAAAGAACAATTATACTGAAATGTAACCAAAATTAAAAAAAAAGATCATGGACTTAATGTTATGAATTCCTGATTTTAGTTCACCCCTTTCAGTTCACAGGAGAAATATAAAAGACCCAGAGAAATTAAATGACTTGTTCAAAGTCACACTGTGAATAAATTAGGACTTGAGCTACAATCCTCCCCACACAGAGGAATCTGATACCTCTGTCCTAGAACAAAGCTTCTTAAACTATGGGGATTGTGATCCCATATAAGGTTGCCTTACTGAATGTGGAGGTCGCAAAAAATTTGGCCACAGTAAAAGATATCAATATTCCTCACAGATTTCATTCTTTATGTAAAAATAAACAAGTACATCCATCTCATTAGTATGTAAATTTTTCATCTTTAATACATGGTAAAATTATTTTATACCAAAGAATTTTTTTAAATAATTTTTTTGTGATTTATTATCAGTAAATGTTTGATTTGTATATCTGTCCTATATGCCTATATACTTGAGGTCACATAAAAATTTCTTGGGCAAAAAGGGATCATGACTGGAAAAAATTTAAGGAGTCTTAGTCTGTAATAATACACTAAAAGGAATGAAGTAGAAGGAATCAAGTTATGGAGAGCTTTAAAAACCAGAGGATTTGATATTTGATCCTGGAAGTAATAGGTTTATTGAAAAGGAGGTAACCTGTATACTTTTGGAAGATCACTTTGATAGCTGAGTGGAGAATCAGCTGAAATGGAGGGAGACTTGAGGCACAGAGGCCAACCAGCATATTATTGCAATGGTCAGTGAGTAAGGTAATGAGGGCTTGTACCAGGTTGGTGTCAGTGTCAGAAGGGGACCTATATGAGGGATGTTGGAAATATAGACTTGATGACTAATTAGATATTAGGAGTCAAGAAATGATAGCTGGATAGTGAACCTGAGTGACAAAAAGATGTACCTGAAGATGGTACTTTCAAAAGTAAATAGGGAAATGAGGAAGAGGGAAGAGTTGAGGGGATGGGAAACAATGAGTGCAGTTTGGGACACATTGAGCTTACATTGTCTATGGGACATTTAGCTGTCTAGCATATTGTTGAAGATATAAGTATAGAAGTCAAAACAGAAGTTATGGCATTTTGTGATTTCTTCACCACTAATAAAATGGATCACAGATATCTTCAACTTGAACTTTTTCTTTTATTTCATTTCCATTAAGTGTCCATCATTCATGTGTAAGTACATCAATGTATCTATAATCTCTTTTCAGCAGATGAATTTCTTTCCTTCAATACAGATAGCAATGCATCCACGTCTTCTCATCCCTATATTATTCTTGCTCACATTCCACTATAAATTTTCTACAGCAAGTCCATGATCCATATTGGAGGGTTTCCTCTAGATTTTCTTTTAACATTTTATGACTACCAGTACAAAACTCAAGGATGTCCATTTGTTGTTCTTTTTCCATATCTGCCCCCGCTCTTTTCCCTACCATCATTTCCTTAATGAAATCCCTTACATCAATTGTTGCATATGTTATTTGTCCTTCTTTTTCAGAGGACCAATGGCAAGACAGAGTGATGTCTTGGTTTGTGTGCGAATGGGATTTAAGTGAGGTAGAATTACACAGTCATCATCTCATCTCTCTTCCAGGGTCATTGAAGTCTAGTGGCAGGACAAAAGAGAAGACTATTTGTGATGGTCTGGGGTCATGTTGGTGTCTTTGATGTCTGACCAAGTTCTAAGTAAGTGTTCCATGGAGCCACCTTCAAAGCCATTGGAACAAATTGTTCTCATCCACCTATTCTGCTGAGAAAAGTCTTCACATGCTTGTGATAGATATCCCCTTCACTCATTGATGGGTTTAAGACCTGTCAAATACCCTCAACCTGGTTTAGCCCATATGACCAGGTGGTATTACTGGGGTTTGACCACTATGCGTGTTATAGATTCTTGGAGCCACAGGTGATAGTTGGTAAAATGCGGATGCCAAAGGTGGATGAACAGTTCTGGAAAAGGCTTTTTTTTCAAATAGCTACCCAACCACACTCTATAACCTTAAATATAGGTATTTTCATCCATTTGTTTTTCTCTATATGAATTCTCAGGTTGATATCTTTTGAATATTGATGAGTTTCATTGAGGAGTGCCTGCAATGTTCTGAGACTTAATACAAGCAATCAACTCTTTATTTGCAAATAAGAAGGACCATCTTTATGGGGAATTCTGTCTAGGACATCTTCTAAGGCAGGAAAAGTCATGATGCTTTGTTAAACATGGATCTCCCTGTTTTATTCTTTGCTTGTCATTAGTAGTCAGAAGTTCATTGAAGAGAATTAGCTTTCATTGCATTTATGAGGTCTTGTACAATCTTAACATATGCATAAGATGCTCATTACTAGAAGAGACATTTTAATGGTATGTTTGGATCTGCTAAATGTAAGTAAGGTTACCTCTGACCCACTTTCTCAGGGTCAGGCCATTTACTTTTTACCCATCTCCATACCCTACCCAGTACTTTGATGGGTTGTGAAAGCTCATTCTTTTGTTATATCTTCATCAAGGACACATTTGAAATATAGATTAAAAAGATGGAAATACAGACATAAGGCAGATAGAGATATCTCATCATCATAATGATTTTATTAAGGAAATAAAGGAGGCATAAAGGTCAATAGCGATGAATGTTCTCTCAAAGAGTTTGGAGAGGTAATAATAATGTCCATTTTTGTGATATTCTCTCTGTGAGATATTTCATAAAAAAATTACTTAATGCTTTCTAAGATTGTGTTGCATAACACAGATTTCTTCACTGTGTATTTGGTTTGGTCCAGTCACTCTTCCTAATTTTTTCTTCCATTTAAAAATCAGATAAGCAAATGGTTTACCTATTTTTATTGTTTCTCTTTAACCAGATCCTAGTTTTATTAATTCAATGACTTTTTGTTTTCAAATTTGTTAATTTATTCTTTGATTTTCAATTTTTTGCTTTTAATTGAGCTTTTAAGATGTTCTGGTTTTCTAGTTTTTAGTAGCATGGCCAACCCATTGGTTTGTTCATTCTGTTTTTTGGTTGATGAAAGTGATTGGAAACATAAAATTTTCCTCTGAGGACTGTTTTGGCCACATTCCACTAACTTTGGTATATTACCCCATGGTTGTCATTGTTTTAAATGAAATTCTCTATTGTTTCTATGATTTGTTCTTGGTCCCACTGGTCTATCTCTGTCTTCTTTGATGCCATTTAGTTTTTCTTGTATGACACATTGGGGACTGAATTGTTAGTAGGACTTCATTGGACTCCTACTAAAATGCATCATTGTAACATGGATGCCATGGATGCTATGCCAGTAGGATATAAACCGTGGCAAGTTCTACTAAGCTGGAAGAGGTTTGATCCAAGCCCAGAAATGGTATCGTCTCTTCTCTGAGGACCAGGCTAGTTAAGTTAAGAAATGCTGATCAACAGAGACTTAGCTGTTTTTTCAGCCATGGAAGTACACAAAGATCTGCTAAAGCATGGTGAACCCACAATCTGCGTCAATGAAGGCAATATCCATATGAATGAAATCTCAGAGATCCTTGAACTGTTGAAATGAATTTGTTCATGGAGTATGAAGGACGAACTTTCTTCGCCATTTCAAAATTGTATGTAATTGTATGTAAAAAGGCTTTTACAAGGGGTTGCTCCAAAATCAGAAGAAAGTTAACATTTTAGCTCACATGACATTAGCCCATGTTTTCTCTGTGTTCTGTTCTGTTGAATATATTTGATTTTGAACACAATCTCAGACAGATATTTAATGTTATAATGAGATTTAAAGTCTTATATTTAAAATCTGTTTTATGGAACAACTTTCTCATGAAATTTCTACTGCAGCCATGTTTCAAATTATGAATAACAGTCTGGTTCATAGATTGAATTACTGAGTTAACAACGAGAGGCGAGAAAATGGTGAAAATATTCCCTCCCTTTGATTTTCCAATTGTCCTCTCATAATTGTGTTTGATTCTGAAATGATCTCTCACTGAAGACACAAAATGATGATCAAACCACTCAGAAGTTGCCTTTGTCCCCAGAAATCAACTCCCAACTATAAGTAACAAATGTGTGATACTCATGAAAGTTCTAAAAAAGAGAAAATTATTCAATCATTAAGGACTATTTCATTGACTTGCCCAAGTTCATGTGGTTGAATAGTAACAAAGTCAGGACTATGGGTTTGAAGTCTAGTGCATTTTCCACTCTATTCCAGAGTCCCTTGGGACATAGTTATACATCATCCAGTGTCATCGCTGTGGCATTCATTCAATGTAGTGGTATGTCATCTCCAAGGCAATCCCAGGAAATGGTTATATATTCCATCACATTGACATTCTTAGATCTGGTTACACATGTTCACTCTGAAAATCTTGGGATGCAGTTACATACCCTCTCTAGATCCTTCTTTTGTTTATCAGTTGTTCAGTTTTGTCTGACTTTTCTTGACCCTGTGAACCGTAGCATGGCAAGCCCTTCTATCTTGACTATCTCTTGAAGTCTGTCCAAGTTCATGTTCATTGTTTCCATGACACTATTTATCCATCTCATCTTTGTGATTGCCTTTCCTGAGCCTTCATGGGACCTCATTATTAGAGGTGTGGCGTCCCTGGATTAAGATTACATTCCTTATCCCTGGAGTATTAAGGGCATTACCATATGTGATTATTCACTAGAGCAGAAAAGTGCAGAACAAGTAAAGAATTCAGGGGTAATCGAGATACTACAGCTCTAAGAAATAAAGGAGAGCTATTATTCAGTATCTCTCCTTGAGCAAATCACTTATTCTATCAGTATTAATTTCCTAATTTGTAAAATTGTAAAATTTAATATTACCAACTATGTAGAAGGGTAAATGATTGTCAAATTAAATAACATTTATTATTATTCATTTTGTGCTCTTCTCATCTTTTTTGATTAAGTTCAAGTCCAATTGGTCCCAGGATAAGCCAGTGAATTGTTATTATTCTTTAATACTTAAAAGTACAAATTTTTGCATGGGAGATTGGAATAACTGGTTTGTTATTTGTTTGTAAGTATATAAGAACATTAGGATACAAGCTCATTTTCTATAGGCTCATACAAAGATCTTTAGATAATTCCAGTAGTAAACAGGATAATAAGTAAGGTTGCCATGCACCTCATCCCATTTCCACAAAATTTTGATTTGCTCTACTAGATCTCTGTATTTTGAAAGTTTTTCATTTCCTATGGCTTGAAAATTATTTGGTATAGTGACATCTATTTGAAATTTTGTTCTTATACTTATATGTCTGAGAAGTCATGGGCAATAGCTGTCTATAATAATGATCTGTTTCAATACAGTTTATTGAGTGAATTCTCAAGAATATTTGGGGATATCATATCGGAATTTATCATCCGCTGGTTTATAAAAACTATCAAACTTTGCTGCACAATCCTAGCTACTTGATCATTTGTCTACATATCTGATAAATGTTATTTTTTTGCAATCTATAATCATGCACTGGAGTTTTCATTAATTCAATTTGTATCAATGAATGAGTTCCATGAAGAAAATCTTTCCTTAAAGATAATTTCTTATGGCAATGACCTGATCTTGAATTTCTGTTATGTATCCCTCCATTTCTATGATAATGAAAATGGCTAACATTTATATAGTGTTTTAAGGTTTACAAAAACACAATTCTATGGAGTAGGTACTATTATTAATCCTTTTTTACAGATAAGGAAACTGATGATGAGAGAAATTAAATGACTTGCCCAGGATTACACAACTAGGTGATATCTGAGGAAGGATTTGAATGTAACTCTTTCTGACTCCAAGTCCAGGATTTAGGACCTACTCTGCTACTTAGTTGCCTCATGAACAAAAAAACAAATTCAGCCATTTCTTTTGAAGCCTCTTTGTTGATATTTCATTAGTATAGTCCATGTAGTCACCCATGGATAACCTTTAGATTATACAATTGGATCTTAGCTATCTCATAGATTCTGTCCATGAATAAAACACTTTGTATAACATGGAAAATATAATAGAGTATATCCATTGCCATTATTCAGTGAAGGGAGTTCTATTCATTCTTAGAATATATCTGTAGTTATTTAATTTGTGCATTGTATTGAATTGCTCCTGTTTGCAGATGACTTGGTGCTACTTGCTCAAACCCCAGTAGTCTTAGAAATGACCTGTAACCTATAAAGTGTCTGCCCAAGGAAGGACAAGTGGACTGTCCAGATTACAATATACCTTTAGATGGAAAATCCCTAGAGCTTGCAAACGAATATGTAATACTGGGGCAGATGATACAGACTGACATTAAGTATGTCTTGAAGTTGAATACTTGGAGGAGAAAGAGCTAGATAGTCTCTGGGAAATTGAATCGTTCCTTTAATGACCCTGAAATTTCCAGTGAAAGCAAAGGTCCATCTTTTAAATAATAATATCCTATTGATGTTGGGTTACCTGAAATGGGATACAATAGTCTGTAAAGAATGACAAATTAATGTCACACAGAGGGGAGTAAAAAATAATAAACCATTTGTGAGCAGACTGTACTGTGTAACCAGTAAAGAAATTCAAAGAACAAGAGCAAAAAGATGTCATTATGGAAAAGTATGATAGGGAAAAAAAATTAATTGTTCATGTTGAAAGGATGAAGGCTGACAAGCTGATTTTTGAGAATTACTGTGTGCTTTAAGAGGATTTGTTAATAATGCTTCTTTTTAATGAGAAAATACTAATTTTTCTATAATACACCTCATATATCATTCATTATCAGACACACACAAACATACATAAGGACAATACATTCTTGAAGGTGTATACACACAATGAAAAACATACACTGTTATTGATAATGGCATATGTGTTCATTGTTCTCGACATGTTCTTTCTATAAAGTTTGACTTCAGGATGCCCGCGCGTCTCTTAGCACACACAGCTTTAGTTTTTTCCTTAATAATGCTATGCTCAATGTGTCTTGCCTATAGATGAGCAAGATATTTTAAAATGTTGCCTCTTCTGTTGGCTTGATTCAAGCCCGAAGCCTTCAGTCTTTACTCTTCTTTGTTATACATTAAGAATTTTTCATCCATCAAGTCCAAATGACATTTTTATATTACTGGAGAAAGTTTCCACAAGACTAAGTAGCAATTTAATGGGCTTTCCAATGGATCCAAATAAGTGGATGTCAACTACACACAGTAAACAATTGATACAATGTTTTGTACTCTCTCTTTGATTTGAAAACCACATTCAGTTATATTTAGGAATTATAATAAAAGAATTCAAAGTAAGGTAAAAGCATTGAAACCTTAAATTCTCATCTTGGAGGAGGTTCCATTGCATATCAATTTTTTATGTTATTATTGTGTTAATGATATGCTTTCCACATGGACATCAACTATTCTAGCATTCTCATTGTATTTGATTCTAATTTATGCATTTGCAATTCATGACTAAGTATATGAAAACAACTGGGTCCATGTATTTACAATAATCAAGAAAGGCAGTATAAATGTTATACTTTTAGTAACAATATTTCTTCCAGGCCTTCATAGCTAATGCAACAGTCTCAGAACATATAGAGTCTCAACTTTATATCACCTTGACTGGCATTCCTTTACTATTGATATAGATATAATTACTACGATTGATATATATATATATTCATATGTATATATCATATTATATACATATATATATCACATTTATAAGCATTGATAATATACTGCTATTCTTATACTATATGCCAGTTACAATATGGATGATGGGTTTTGAGGAGATTATTATAATTATCATTATTATTGTCATCATTGTTGTATTGCAAAAACTTGGTGAAGGAAGATAAAGAGAGAAAAAAATCAATAATAACTTGCTTACATTTTTATGGTGCTTAAATTTTTTAAAGTCTTTTTCTCATAGTAACCATTTGAGCCAGGTAATAATAGTAACCTACATTTATAAAATTCTTAAGGATTTTTAAAACTTGAAACAGGATATTGCCAAAAGGGAACTATGCCCTAAGACTTTTAGAACATTTTAGAAGTCCGTTATTTTATTTTATCCTGGTGACAACCCTTTGAGGGAAGTACTATAACTATTATTTCTATTTTACAAATGAGAAAAGTGAGACTGAAAAGAATAACTTGTCCACTGTCACTCATGACCTACTACTCTGTGAAGCATGAGATGAACATTTCCAGGCTTGAAAGGAGTTTCATTAATTCAAGAGGTCTAGAGATTCTAGGTCCCTTCATTAGAATTGACTGACAGGTGAAAGAACTTCCAAATCAGAAAGAACATCTAGTTTGTCTTACCAAGAGACATGAACCTGAAGGGATTTATTTGAACAGTGTAGAACTGAAGTGAAGATAAAACAGATTCAGTAGATTCTTTAAATGCTTCATGTTTTGAGGATTTCAATCTCAATCTCTCAAAAAAAAATGTTGTAGTAGTTTACAATTACTGTTTGCTTTAATTTTATCAATGTGCATTTTTGTATTTTGAATTTCTTTTGTGTGGAGAAAATAAATAGCTGTCCCATAAATGATCTATAAGTGTCTTTCTACTTCGGTTTTGGGTGAACCCTAGATATTAGCCAAACATAAGTTTTCTATAAAGTGATTTTTCCCTGGGTTTCCATAGTAGAGACACAAAGAGCTAGAGTGCTTGAGAAGGAAAAAAAGCCTGTGCTCTGTCTTTGTGAGTCAGGCTCTTCTAATACTTAATCTGTATGTATGGATACTGAGTTCATAGGTTTCATTTGGTAGGTCACAGGGTTCACTTTGTAGGTTCACTAGGGATAGGGCAAGCACCCCCAAATTCCCAGAACAGCAGGAATTCTTATTTTGATACTAGTCTCTGATCTATTTCATTCTCATTTCTCATGGCATCTTCTCATTCCTAGCAAAAAAATGCCCCCTAAGAATCCAAAGCTGAGAGCTGGGGAGAGGGGGATCAGTGGGACAAGTAGGGATTACTTTGGTTTCTCAGTGATTTGGAGATATATTTGAAGATATATAGAATGCTGTTTTATAAAAGAGAAACCCACCTTTCTTTCCCTATGAGGCATGCTTTCTGCCCATTCCCTCTCTCTGCTTCAACACCAGAAGCTCAACTGAACTGATCCTTTGTTCTGCCCTGGGGCTAATACCCCACAGGATCTTATACTCTTCTCCAAGCTAGTCTTCCCTTAGGTACAGTTCAAACTATTTCTTCTGGCCCCATCCACAGCTTGGTCTGTGAAAATACATTATTTGGGTCATCTAGGATATATGTGGGATCCACTGAAGGGGATTGGAAAGGAATAGTCATTTATATAAGACTTACCAGGTACCTGTCAGGCACAATGTTAAATGCTTTATAGCTATTATCTCATTTGATCAGAAGAGGAAAAGCAGGGAAGCCACGGCAGTGGTTGATCACCATCTCTTCTCCCCCTCCCAATCCCAACTCTATCCTTCTCTGTTTTCCATTTCTACTTCCTGAAAAAGAACTTCAAGGTGAGGTCCAATGTACTAGATTGTACAGTGCATAGAGCACTGAGTCTAGAGTCAGGAAGAACTGAGTTCAAATCCAATCTTGGACACTTTCTGGACATTTGACCCTGGGCAAGCTTTCTCTGTCAAAACTCAAAGGAAACATCAGTGAATTTAGAGTTAGAAAACATGAGTTCAAGTCTATGACTAGTTTATGTGACTTTAAGTGAGTCGTTCAATAATAATAGCTAATATTTATATAGTGCTTACTATGTTAATTTGTTTACTATGTACCTTATTGTGCTTACTATGTGCTTTACTCTGCTTACTATATACCTTACTATGCTAAGCTCTTGACAGACATGACCTCATTTGATCTTCACCACAATTCTGAGAAGTGGGTGCTAATACTACACCCATTTACAGTTGATGAAATTAAGGCAGGCACGGGCTGTAACTTCTTCCTTCTGTGCCTCAGTTTCCTCATCTGTAAAATTAGAGGACTGGATTAAACCTATATCTCTATCATTTCCTTTCTCCTCTGACACCTAGTGTTTCCCTGAAGACCCCATTCCCAAGGCTAGCTGCTCCTCCTCTCATGCAGACCAGGAGTTAGCATACTTATATGCCACCTCTCCTGCCTTAATGACATTAAGTCCATATTCTTGATTGTGGTCATCCAAAGACATTCAGGCTGCACCTCCCTCCTCAAATTCAATGCCTCACTCACGAGTTTATTTTCCATCCCAAACTCTGCCCCTTTCAAATACTTTGCCCTCCCAGTTCCTCTTTTTTCAATCTTCCTCAGCACCAGTGTCCACATTTTGAACCACCCTATCCTAATACCTTCCCCTCCACATCACCTTATTCTAACACCTTCCCCTCTACCATCACCCTTGAGCAACAGAATCTGCCCCAAGTGCTACAATTCTTAGTCACAGCTCTGCATACTCATACCATAGTTTCAGATATGGAAAGATCTTTAAAAAAAGGTGGAAGAAGAGAAACAATCATTTATTAAACACCTACTATGTGCCAGGCACTGTACTAAGTGCTTTATAATTATTATCTCATTTGATCTTTATACCAAACCTGGAAAGTAGATGTTGTTGTTATTATTATTATTATTATTATTATTATTCCCTTTTACAGTTGAGGAAACTACGCAAGGCATAGATTAAGTGACTGGCCCAAGATCACACAGGTAAACAATCAACAGAACTTGCACCTAGGTTCTCTAACTTCAAAGCTGGTATCCTTTGTTTTATAATGCCAATCTCTAAAAATCCGATTTCCCTCCCTCCCAAAGAATTGTAGGGACAAAATTATGCTGATGTGGCTTCAAGTTGGTGGTTAGAGTTTATTTAAGTAAGTTCTGAATATAGGTACATGCACAGAGAAATAACAAAAGATACCCTGAGAATCATATTTATAGGCACAAAGAAATAGGGACATATGTACATGCATACAATTTACACATAGAAACAGAACTCACTTAAAAGTGCACAGACTTTACCCTCACAGAAAACATACCCCCCGATACACATCCTCAAGATATATTCTTGCATACAGACACACACACACACACACACACACACACACATACACACAAACAATCCCACACTGTACCCTGTCTCTCTCTCATTCACTAAAGCCCCAAACCCTTTACTGAATATCCCCTGGTAACCAAGAAAAGACTGAAAATCCTCAAAGCAGAGCCGCCTCGGGAGGGCACTGGGGGGGAAAGACGTCAGGGAATCACTTGGGTAAAACCCCAGCGACAACAGCTCCCAAGCGGCAAATACAAAATACTGTTTCATTGCCATTTTTTAAAATTCTCCCAGCTTTCAGTCATTATGCGTCTGTCCCTGTGATGGAAATGGGAATTCTTTCACTCTCAAGCCTGGACTGTCCTTTCATTGCATTGAGGCCCAAAGCAGGCCTCTCTCTCACTGTGCTCTGCAATGCATAATTAATCTGGTTTCATAGAGACTTGGGACAAAGGGGTCCATTCACCCCCTTCTCCTTCCCCCCTGAGATATTGTTATTTCTAAAAACTCCAGCCAGCTGGGATAGAGAGAAATATCAGCCCTGTGGGAGAATGAGCAGAGTGGGGGCCTCTAAGGGACGGGATGGATGGGGAGTGAAGGGATCTCTCTCAATGAGCTGGATTAGGGAAGGAGAGAGATGAGGAAACACTGGGGGAGGGGAAGCAGATCACTGGGTTAGGTCTGAGGTCTATAGGTTTCAAGTCTTCTTCCTTCCCCGGGTAAGAAGGAGAAGAGACATACTTATATTTGGTAACAGGAGAATCATAGATCATAGATTCTAAAGCGGCCATTCATTTAGATGAAATTCAACCTTTCATTTGACAAGTAAAAAAAACTAAGATCCAGAGACTGGATTTGCCTAACTGGCCCAAAGTCATATAGGTAGTAAATGAGTTTTGAACCCTAGTCCTTTGACCTTCAGCACTGTCAAATACATATTTGGTGTGCTGGAATCTGAGAGCAATGGGCATGGAGGGGGATACACTGGTTCTTGTCTAAGTTGCTATACTGTTCTCAGCAAAGAAAATAATTATTATGAACTTCAGATAGGCTGGCATTCCTAGAGACTTAAGAAGTAAATAGATTCAAGATGCTCTCTAATCACAAGAAAAAAAAATTTTTATTTCCCCTCAGGGGAATAAAATGTGTGTGTGTGAGAGAGAAATTAATTGAAAATCCTAATCAATCAGAAATCTTTTTTTTTTGCTAGAACTTGACACTAAACATAGCCAAGAAACTACAATAATAACATTCCCGTCCCCCACACTCCCATATGTCCCTCACTCCCCCAAAGGGAGAAAATGATTCTTTCCAATATATTTAAAAATCCTCTGCTTCACCCACTCCTCAGAAGCCTCCTAGGAGATAAGTAGACTGAAAAGGTATACAAACAAGGAAACTGAGATTCAGAGAGATGAAATTACTTGAACATGATAACTAATGAATCCAAGTTGTCTATCAAAGTCAACAAAGGAAACCACTTATCTTGAGATTCGGCTTAGAATTCTTCCCATTTCTATATAATATCACTGATGTGGGTACTAGATTGGAAGGATTATTCTGGTTTAAACTCTGGGCTCTTCATGCTTTTCCTAACATAGAAAACAGCACTTGTTTTTGGAGGGAGGGAGGTTGTTTTCATCTGGGGAATCCCAGATCTCTCTATAGGCAGCAATTTTCCCAGCACCCCTTGATTATAATAGGGAAAGAGGTTCATACCACTGTTATTTCCTTCCTTTTCTCAGAACAGACCCAAAGCATATACACATATAATATATGTGAGTGTAAGTTTATATATATATATATATATATATACACATACATATATACATACACACATATGTATGTGTACATTATATGTGTGTGCATATATACATGAATATGTGCACATATAAATATATGATATATTTATGTGGGTATAAGTATTTATGTGTGTATGTGTATGTATCATATATGTATGCAAACAATAGAAAAGGAATGTAGGAAGGGAGACTAGTTAGAATATAGTGCCTGGAGCTGTTAGACAAGTCAGTGAGTCCAGCTCACTGCCAGAGCTGGCAATGGAGCTAAAAGAGATTAATTGGGGACATCTTCATGGGACTACTCATAGCAACCCTGAGATTTTTAGAGCTCTGAGACCAAAAATGTTCTTTCAAACATGAGAGAAAGATTAGACTTGTTTTCCTTGGCCCAGAGAGCAGAAGTAGGAGCAATGGGGTAGAAGCCACAATAAGGCAAATCTAGGCTGAATGTCAGAAAATCCTTCAGACAATTAGAGCTGCGGAAAAGTTCATTGTCCTGTCTCAGGATATCTGGAAGTCCACCTGGTGGTGAGTGTATGGTACAATGGACTCTTCATCAGGGATGAGGTGAAATAGAGTTCTGAGGTTCCTTTGAAACTCTCTGATAGCATCATTTGTTCAGGGCCTTTCAATCACATTAAGTCCAAATTCCCCATTCTTCTCAGGCTCAAGTCCAAATTTCTAGCCTAGTACTGAAGGCTGCCACCATCTATTTGCTACCTTCTTACACTCTAAATTGAGACTTGGGTCACTACTCCCCATCCTTAGATACACCTTTTACTTCAGTGGCACTTGGTTATTTAATTAATTAATTAACTTAATATAAATATTCCTTCTCTACACTGTCCTGCTCTTCCCACCACACTTCATAAACACACACACATGCACATGAACACATTTATTTTCATTCCATATCTTCTCCTGCCAATATAACTTTATTCATGATATTCCCTATGCCAGGAAGGAAGTTCTGCTTACCCAAATCTTGCTACTCACCCTTGAAGGTATGCCTGGTCTCATCTCCTCATGGAGCCTTGTCAAACCACAGCAACTCACACTGATACCTTCCTGTTTTCTGATAGAATTTTTAATTCATCTCACATAGATTAACACTTAGTATCTAGCATTACATTGTATTGTTTCATAAATGTGCCCTGTCTGCCCAATTAGGCTGTAAACTCTCCAAGAGAAGAATCATATCTGATACTTCTTTTGATTCTCTAGGGTATAAAGCCCTGCTGTGGTTGCATTGGATGATGGTGATTCACTAATTTGTTCATGTAACAAACAATAATTAAACACCTACCATGCATGGCATACTGGGCTAAATGCTAAAGGAAATATAATTCAATTAAACAAACTTTATTGGTATCTCCCATCATCAAATTTATGGTGGGTAGGATAAGATTGAAAGAATTAATTTACTGATATGTGTTACATTTCCTTAAATGTAGCAAATAATACTAATGCTAATAATAATAATATAGTTACATAGTGCTTTGAGGTTCACAGAGTCAGGTAACAATGTAATTATTTCTATCATCATTTTACAGATAAAGAAACAAATTCAAAGGTATTAAATGACTTGCCCATAGTGACAGATCTGGTAATTTGGAAGAGACAGAATTCATATCCATTCCTCTCAACCTAAAGGCTGATGATCTTTTCCCTACAACATGCTATAATTAGTTAGTCATGCACAAAACAACCCTTTTTCTGCCCACAATGCTATCCCAGATATTGCTTCACTTCCTCAACCCCAATTCTCTACTTCCTAAAGCTTGTCATATACCCAGAACTTGCTGTACTTTCTTAGACAAAATCAGGGACACCACAAGTACAAGAATAAACTTCCAATTTTCCAACATGCCAAGGCAGCTAGAAAATATATGCTCTCCCACTGTCCATTCTCAGAGTAGGGAAGATTTAAGGTCAGTTTCCAAAACCTCAGCAAGCCCAAACACCATCCCAAAGTGAACGGCGGTAATTCCAAACTCCAGTCCATCCCATCCCATTCTCCCAATACATTCTGTCCCTTAACTGGACCCTGGGAAATATTTCCCTAAAACTAAAGACTACATGTCCCTAATACAACTACAGGTCTTCTCTTCTCCCAGCCAGGCCACTGCTGTGAAATAGCTGCCAAAATGCCTGAGCTGAGAAAAGGCAGCTCCTCGGTGTTTTCAAAGGGCCCTAAACTGGGCATCACTACAGAGCAGCATTGCCCAGTTAAACAGAGCAATGCATGTGGGGCTCTTGCTTTTCTAGAATGTTGAACTTGTGCATACAAAGAGCTTCTGGGATGAGAAACAGCTAACTTCAAAAGGTCAGAGTCAATGCCCCTTTTAAATCGTCCTTACATCTGTGGCTGAAATTATGTGTTAAAAGACTCAAAGACAGCAAGCTATAGGGGAAAAGAAATTATAGACCTCAGCAAAGAGCTGGCTCAAGCCTCTAAGTTAACCAAGCCCGGGTATTTTATGAGCATAATCTTGCCTGGCAATTAAAACCCTTGGAAACTTGGCCGTTGACTTTCCCAAAGATGACATTGTGACCTAGGCAACACCCAAAACACCCAACAAAGAAGAAGCCACTTGATTTGCATCCATTGGAAAATGGCTCTGAACAAACAATTTTTTAAACTTACTTTAAGTAGAGAATACCAAGACTTCTGCACCACCCAGAAAATGAGAAAAATAAGGTACAATCAAAAAGAAATGAGAAATTAGGCACCTGAAGAAATTATACACCTGTTCTCTTCTCTTATCTTCCTTAGCTTCCTTAGCTTCCTTAGGTCTTTGTGGTCATCTCTCTAGAGATAATCAACCATGGGGCATATTTGTGTTGAGTGAGTTTAAAGAGGAAAAAGGAAGAATGGTGGCTGGGGTGAAAAAGAGGCACGGAGAACTATAGATAGGACCAGTCTTCAATTTTCTATCCTATGATTCTTTTCCAATGTTACTGGTTAGGCTATTTGCCATCCTGTCTCCTTTCCATATTTTAACCACATTTGTCCTTCAAGACCTACTTGTTCATTTTTAAGTGACGTGGAGTCATCCACAATAAAGTCAGGCAATAATAGTGTCTCACCTTTCTGATTGCCTCCAACCACATACCATGGCACTCAACTTACAGACTTTACCACTTCAATTTTCAGAATTCAACTCTAACATTTATTCCCATATTATTTTGAAATGTTCTCTACTTGTTTCATATATTTTCACCTTATTGCACCAATTAAACTGTAAACTCTTCAAAAACAAAAACTATGCTTTCTACATACATACACACAATATATAATATAATGCTGGACACTAACAAATACTATTTGGGTTGGTTTGAACTGAGTTTGGTTTATTTGGATTGAGCTGAGGTGAATTGCATTGGGCAAGGTTAGATTGCATTGAATTGAGTTGAGTTGAGTAAAGTTGAGTTGGCAGCTAGGTGGCTCAGTGGAGAGAACAGTAGGCCTAGAGTAAGAAAGACTCAAGTTCAAATGCATCCTCAAACACTAACTAGCTCTATGACCTCTGTTTGACTCAGTATCCTCATTTGTAAAATGAGTCACAGAAGGAAATGACAAATTATTCTAGTATCTTTGCCAAGAAAACTTCCAGTGGAGTCATAGAATCAGCCATGATTGAAAAAAAAAAAAGAAAAGATTGAGGTTGAGTTGATTCTATATACCAAAAATAGGAGGGGGAAGAAAATAATTGATAGTTAATCTTTTAACTTGTTCTACTTGATTTGGGAAGCAGCACCAATTCCCAAATTACCCTCTGTTGAGTTTGTATGAGAATTATCCCTGGATATTATTTCTGCTGAGTTCCTTAGGATGATCTTATTCAGAATATGACATTATTTCTAAGGTTGATGCTTGTTTGGCAATAAAAAGGGTGAGGTGACCAGAGTCTATAACATATGGGGACTGTTTGAAGAAGTTAAGAATATTTAATCTAGAAAAGAAAAAACTTTTGGAGGGACATGATTTCAGATATTTGAAGGACCTCGTTCTACTTGGTCCCAGAGGAAAAATAAGGAACAAAGGATATATATAAAGTTTAAAGTATAAAGAGTTAGATTAGGAAAAATTTCCTAATAATTACAGCTATCCAAGTTAATATACTGGCCTTGGGAAAAGGGAACTTTCCATCACTCAAAGACCTTAAAAAGAGACTCAATGACCATTTGTCGTAGAGGGAGGACGAGATTATTTCTATTCAAGTATAGGTTGGACTCTATCACTTGTGAGGTGTCCTCCCACTCTGAGTTTCTGTGATTGTGAATAGCTCACAGTGTTTACTGGAAAGAGGTTCTGTATAATTTATGTAATATGCCTTTTACTGCCTCATAGAAATGAAATGAAATGAGTAGCCAGACAGCTTCTAGAGAGCTAGTACCTGGTCTTTTGGAGAAGAATTCTCCATCCTGGTCTAAAAATTTCTAGGAAGACACCAAAATGTAAAACACTGATTTATTTTGTGAGCAGTAACAATGGTTTCTTCCAGATAACATCAAAATTCTTTGAGGAGACACCAAAATCATGGTGTCTAATCTTGACAATATTGGTGATTTGCTTTGAAAAAGACAAACTTTGATCTGGTACTTTTATGGGTTCAATGTATATATTCTTCTAAAAGAGCTACCCACTATTGTCTAGATCTTAGGTAGGAATTTTTCAGAATTTTTCCTGGTAATACATAAAGCATGTGAAGAGAGTGGCAGATTTTCCACATTTCAAAAGGTATGAAGAAGACATTGAGCTGGAAAACACAAGGTCCTCATCAGCAGAAACCAATATATTTCATGGGCACAGCACTGCGAGTAGAGGGTAAGCAATCCATCAACAGAGAGCAGAACTGCATGAGCCTCAGGTAGAACCATAATTGACTCTGGGGAAGTGGAAAGGAACATTATACTGTCATTTCATCAAATTTCATTCATTAGTTTCATCATTGTTATTAATAAAGGCTCATTTTATAAAGATTTCTGGTTGTCAAGATCCTTGTAAATGAGACAGCATCTCATAGTATGAAATGCACTTAGAATCTTGCTTCCCCTTGCTATCTATGAGATTTAGGAAAAGTCATTTAATTTAGGACAAGTCATTTAAAACTGACCTTCAGTTTTGTCATCTGTAAAAGGAAGAATTTAAATAAGATGATCACTAAGTTTTCTAGGTCTGGATTTTACACTCTTGCATCCTAATTGGAAAGCATTGGGATGTTCGGTTTCCCCAACTTCTGAATGGGAGGGTCTAGTGAAGAGATATGTAGCAATCCTAAAGCAAGCCAGTCTCTTCATGACACAGGTACCTTGGACACTTAAGTGTATCAGGTAATTTCTCCCTGTGGCCCCACTGAACCTATTTCTGCCTAATTCCCTCAAGATGATGCAGGAAAGGATGCCGCCAGCATAGAAATCCCTCTGTGTCCTGTGGGGTCCACACAGCATTCTGGGAAGAGGGTGAGGAATCCTGGCTAGTTACTCAACCTCCTTTGGAGGAAGCTCTGTGCAGTCAAAGCCCAGCTGGGCAATGGTCCCAGCACACACAGTGCTTGCTTCCAGTCCAAGAAAAAGCCAGGCTATCAGCCTAGGGAAAGCATTCCCCACTCCCACAGCCCATCCCTTCCTCCTTTCTTCCCCCACTTCAAATAACTTCCAAAGTGACAAGTTTGGTTCAGACTGGATCATTGCTCTCAGTCCCCCTTGGGATAACTCCACTCAGCCTTTTGCTCTCTATAGAGAGAATTTGTCAAAGACCTCCAATTTCCCCTCTTAAGAATTATCCCTGCCACCCACATTCAAAAGTCCAAAGCTCTAGAAGAGCCTTTATGTATGGGCAGTACAGATAATTGCTTGCCAATGTCACCCACCCCTCTATCCAATGCCTTTCCTCTTTTTCCCCTGGCTCCCCAGTATCCATTACCCAGCTCAGAGAACTTTAGCATTCTTTCCAGCAAATACTCTGCTTCCCTACTTCCCATTCCTGCTTACCCTTTCCTCAGATTTGAAAAACAGGTACCTTCTATCCACCCATCCAATCATCCATCCTTTCGTCAGCCATTTATCCAACTATTCATCCATCCATCCCTCCATCTAATTAATCAATAAATCAGCAAGTATTTTTAAGTCCCTGCTATGTGCCAGATACTGTGCCAAGTGATGGAGGCATAAATGAAAGGAATAAAATGATTTCTAACTTTAAGGAGCTTATGTTCTAATGGGGGCAATATATCTGTGTATACATATAGCACTTTAGAGATTGAAAAACATTTCACTTTCATTACTTCATTTGAACCTTACAACAGTCCTCTGAGGTAAGGCACTATAACTCTGTGTGTCTCTGTATGTATGTGCTTATGAGATATACCTATCTATATCTACATGTATGTATATAGGTATACATATATACTTTTGTGTTTCTGCAGATTAATGTGTGCGCATTTACATAATATATGGCTAATCTAGAATAAATCTAAAGCAAACAAATGCAAATAAAGAAAAGGTAAGTACAAGTTATTATAGCTTATGCCATTTTGAGTGTGCCTGATCTCACCTGATCTTGGAAGCTAGACAGAATTAAACTTGGTCTATGCTTGGATAGGAAGGCATCTTGTAATACTGAGTTCTGGAGGCTAAAAGGGGCACCTAGTTGGCTCAATAGATAGAGTGCTGGGTCTAAAGTCAGGAAGACTCATCTTCATTAGCTCAAAACTAGTCTTAGATACCTACTAGCTGCGTAACCCTGAGCAAGTCACTTCCTTCTGTTTGCCTCAGTTTCTTTATGTGGAAATGAGCTAGAAAAGGAAAAGGCAAACCACTCCAGTATCTTTGCCAAGAAAACCCAAATGGGGTCAAGAAGAGTTGGACGAACAACAATTACAAATTAGCTTAAGGAAAGAGGGAACTAGCATTTGAGGAAACCAGAGGAAAAGTCATACTTGAACTGCATTTTGGGGAAGAGAGGGAATCACAGTCATGATGGACAGTCATACAAAAGGACAGAGATGGCAGATAGAGTACCAGGTGCAAGGAAAATGGAAAAGGACAGCTTGGCTGAATTGCAGAGTTGGAGGGAGAGCTGGGGTGCAGAATGTTAATTCAAGTTGCAAAGAGAAATTTGGGTTTGGCTGTGAAGGGCTTGAAAAATTAAAGAGAGAAACTTGTAGTTTATCTTAGAGGAAATAGGAAGTCAATCTAATCTTTTTTTTAAAAAAGCAGATTGAGAAGCCAAGCCCCATTTTTTCCCATCAGATTGCTATCAGGTGTGTGGTTGCAGTTTGGCCCTTAGTTGGATATGACCTTATTGTTCTGAATACCAGTGGGTCCAAATAATCAAGCAAACAGGAAGCCAGTGCCAAGACCTTATTTCAAGAAGCCATCATGGTACAAGGAAGAGTGTGCTGGCTTGAGAATTAAAAGACTCAGCTCTAAATCACAGTTCTGCCTCTTGATGTCTGTGTAATGTTGTGGAAATCACTTCACTTCTTTGTAGCCCTTCACCAAGAGAACTGCACATCCTCTGGGTCTTGATTTCTTTATCTATAAAGTAAAGGAGATTGACAAAATGACCCCTCAAGTCCTTGTTCCCTCTCGGTAATGTAATATAATAATGTAATATGACTCAAGCAGATTGAAGAAGGGGAGGGAAGGGCAAACTAGATAATCCCTCTCAAATCCTTCTCAGCTCTAAATCTTATGCTCTCAGCCTCATAAGCAGAAATTGAATTGAAAGGGACTTTAGAAATCATTTAGTCAACCCATACATTTTACAGAAGAGAACTATAAGAAAAGGTGAAGAGACTTTTGCCCAGTCAGAAAAGTAAGTATTAAGAGAGAACTGTTAGGATTTAAACTGAATCCTGGTTCTTTCACTCCAGATGTGTGCTCTTTCTACCAGAATGAACCTTGACCTGGTGTATCAGAAGGTCAGAAGACCTAAAATGAATCTTCTTTATTCTTTATTCTGATGCTTGACTAGTTGGTAAGTCACAGAACCTCAGAGCCTTCTCTGTAAAAACCTTATCTATAAGATTGGCTGTGGATTATGTTATAAGAAAGCCATGGATTTTTTATTATGAGCAAAAGGTACTTAACTTTCCCCCTAAGTACTCCAGTTAGGTAATAATCTAGCTGAATGGCATTATGTTATATAGCAGATACTCATCCAGGTTCACATCTTGCCTCTGACTAGGGGCATGTCATCAGGAGCTCTCAGGGTTTGAGATGACTCTCTCAGAAGGTAAGTTACAGATAAACTGACAGCCCATACCTGCTCTGGATACAGAGAGTTTCCATAATGCGAGTTCCCCACAGTTGTGAAATCATTGATCCTAGGCTTATAAGTTCAGTGATGGAAGGGAATGTTAGAAGCAACCAAATCAAACTCTCAGAAGAAATTGAGATCAAGAGAAGGAAAGCAAATCTTCCAGTCATGCAGATAGTAAGTGCCAGAGTATGCTTTTAAACTCAGATCAAGTACAGATAAGTTAGGGGAGAGGGGAGAGAGTGGTGAAGAAGAACATTGAACAAAAATTAAAAAAAAAACCCAGAATCTACAGAAAATGAAATAAATGTAGAAGAACTACTCTCTTCGTCAAAGATAAATCTCCTTTAGCTAGGAAACATTTTGTGAGAAAACTCTGAGGGCCACAGATTTGTCCTATGGGAAGCAAGAGAATCCCCCCGCAACTGCTGTTCCAAACCTCAGGGAACCCCCATTCAGTCTTTTTGTCAGTATAGTGTAGCCAAGGAATACTGGGTTTGGAGTAAGCACTTTGCTATGAATCTGCTGTAGACTCACTAGGTGACTTTGGGCATGTTATGACATCTGTACCGCAGTTTCCCCATCTGTAAAATGGGTAGGTTGCCCTAGATTTCAGCCTGAGCTTTCTATGTCTATGTGACCAGACTTTCTTGATCATGTCATCCACTCTAACCTCCTAGATTAAAGGTTCCCTTCCTTGGGGGAATAAAAAATACTTAGTCAGAATTGATTTAATAATAATTGCCTTTGCCAGTTTTTCCTTCCTCAGTGTATTTTACATTTTTAGGGCTCAAAAAAACTAAAATTATTTTTAATAAAATTATTTTTGTTTGCTTTTCCTAGTGGAGAGAGCTCTATGTTGGGAAAACTTGTGTCCATTTTCTGACCTACATGTGTTCGAATGTCGACTTAATAGTTGTTTGAACCTAAACAGTTTGTTTAACTTCTCTGTGCTTCAGTTTCTATGTCTGTGAAATGGAGTTGGATTTAATGACCTTTTGAATCTCTTAGTTTCAAACCTATAATTCTATGAATTATAACTGTCCAAAAGAATATTTTATTAGAGTAATTAAGGTAACTTAGTAATATTGAATTAGAGGTATCTGCATGGCACAATGGATAGAGCACTGGATCGGACTTGAATTCAAATTCAACTTCAGACAATAGTTGTATGTCCTTGGGCAAACATCTGTTTGCCTCAGTTTCCCCACCTATAAAATGGAGGCTATTGTATTATCTCCTGGGGTCATTATGAGGATCAAATGATATAGTAATTTTTAAAAAACATTTCCATATTTATCATGTTGTGTGAGAAAAATCAGACCAAAAAAGAAAAAAAAACACAATGAAGAAATGAAGAAAGAAAGAAAGAAACAAAAAGGTAAAAATAATATGCTTCAATTCACATTCAGGCTCCATAGTTTTTTCTTTGGCTGTGGATAGCATTTTCCATCCCAAGTCTATTGGAATTGTCTTGGATCACTCTTTTGCTGAGAAGAGTTAAATCTATCATACTTGATCATCACATAATCTTGCTCTTACTGTGTGCAATGTTCTCTAGGTTCTGCTCATTTCACTAATCATCAGTTCATGTAGGTCTTTCCAGGCTTTTCTGAAATCAGCCTAATCATCATTTCTTACAGAACAATAATATTCCATTACTTTCATATACTATACCTTATTCAGCCATTTTATAACTTGTGAATATCCACTCAGTTTCCAGTTTCTTGTCACTATAAAAAGAGCTGTTATAAACATTTTTTGCACATCTGGATCTTTTCCCCTTTTTTTATCCCTTTGGGATATAGACTTAGTAGTGAGATTTCTGGATAGCATATGTACAATTTTAAAACCCTTTTGGTGTTCCAAATTACTCTCCAAAATGGTTGGATTAATTCACAACTCTACCAACAATGTATTAATGTTTCCGTTTTCCCATTAACAGCACTCATCATTATCTTTTTCTTTCATCTTAGCCAATCTGAGAGGTATGAGATAGTATCCCAGAGTTGTCTTAATTTGCATTTCTCTAATCAATAGTGATTTACAACATTTTTAGATGAGAGAGTAATTTTAAAGCACTTAGAGTACCTGGCAGATAGTAGACACTCTATAAATGTTAGCTATTATTAATACACTGTTTCATGTAGTAGTGAGCTCCTCTACCAATGGATAATCATTTATCTAATATATTCCAAGAAGGATTAAGAGTGTAGGGATTAGATGACTAACTCCTCAGTCCCTTGTAAATGCTGAGAAATTTTAGAACCAACCTGGAGAATTTCATATGCGTTTGAGATAACTCAGACCATCCTCTTCTAACCAAGCCATTGTCCTCCTCTATATTCCCCAAACCCACTTTGTCTTTTTCTGTTCTCTCTCCTTTGACAGCACTGTTCTCCCAGCCTGAAACTATCCCCCTTTTCCCTACCCAAATGGACACCCCATCCAAGCCTTATTACCTTCATGAAATCTTCCTGCCTGCTACGACTCACCAAGAACTTGCTGAGTCTCCATGTCTGATGCTTTCCCTACTTCTTCCCCCACTGCATTATGACCCTTTCCAGACAAGGGTGCTATTCTTGCCTTCTTTTTCTGCATCCTCTAAAAAGTTTAGGATGGAGCTAGGCTCTTAATAGGAATCAAAGCATATTTGAAGAATTGAAGGGAATTTAATTCCTTTGAACAAGACCTTCCATTATGGGACAGGCCCGTTGATACAGACAAGAATCCTTATTCTAGGATGGGGAGAACCTTAAATTCTATTTGAGAATAATAACAACAGCCAAGATGCATTTATGTTGGTCTTTGCAAAGCCCCTGATACATGTATTATATTATGCATTATACACTGTGTGTATTAAGTTATGTATTGTATATGTTATTTCATTTAGTTGTTCATGCCCCTGAGTGCTATTGTTATATCTTCATGTTAGAGATGAGAAAACTGAAACAGAGAGTTACTTAGCCAACATAACAACTACTAAGTGTCTGCAGTGATATTTGAACTGAGGTCTCCCTAAATTCAAGTGCAATGCCCTTAACCATTATGCTTCCTTCCTTTCCTTCAAATAGCAGAATCAAAAGGAACACTTGTAGAAGTAGAAGCTGATACCTGAGCTAAGATAAGAAGTTGAGAGAGACTGAGGTGGGAGAAGGGAAAGAAAAAGGAAAGGAAGGAGAGGGGAGGGGAGGGGAGGAGAGGAAAAGGAAGGGGAGGGAGGAGAGGAAAAGGGAGGGAGAGGAGGGAAAAGAAGAGGAGGGGAAGAAAGGAAAGAAGAGGGGAAGGAAGAGAAGGGGAGGGGAGGGGAGGGAAGGGAGAAGGGAAAGGAAGGGGGAAGGGAAAAGAAGGAGGAAAGGAAAGGGAGAAGGGAAATT